>JAPDNY010000004.1:12879347-13023553 GCA_029375565.1 Gekko gecko
TCCCACATTGGCCTCATGAGTCTCCCAGGGAAGAAGAAAGAAGATCCAATACTTAACCAGAAAATAACTTTGCTTCCTAAGCAAGATGGTGGTGGAAAGTACCATCAATTTACAGCTGACTTCTGTTGACCCCATAGGGTTCTCAAGGCAGGAGATGAACAGAGGTTGTTTGCCAACTGTGGTTGTAGCAACTGTGGACTTCCTTGGTGCTCTTCCATCCAACTACTAACCAAGGTCAACCCTGCTTAGTTAGCATCAGATCTGAGAACATCAGGCTAACCAAGATACCGAGAAGCAAAATAACAGCAGTACAAGACTGCAAGATCAAACTAAATCAGTGCCAGCGATTAGTAGGGGCAATCCAATAAAACGATTCAATTTTGTGGCTTCAATCCACTGTGCTTAATTGGTCCATCTAGCTCAGTACTGTGTGTTCTGCCAGTAGCTTTAACTGGAGTCTCGGGCAGGCAAATGGCTCCCCCATCTTCTACCTGATCTCCTTATACTGGAGATGTGGCAGCTCCAACGTGGGATGTGCTACATGGAAAGCTTCAATTTCACCTTGGAGCCATAGGCCCTTCCAGACTTGGTTAAGGGATAGTCACTATTGCAAAGGAAAGGAAGTTGGGTTACCTCTCTCAAGGTGGGTCCAAGAGTTCTCCCAGAATTACAACTGATCTCCAGGCTTGAGAGAGCAATACCCCTGGAGCAAATGGCAGCTTCAGTTGGTGGACTCTGTTGTATACCACAGAGTCTAGGAGAAACAGAAATCCTAGAGTGACATTACATCCCCGCTGAGCTCCCTCCCCCTCAAACTCTGCCCTCCTCAACTACTGCCCCCAAACCCTCAGGAATCGCTCAAGTCAGAGTTGAAAAGCCTAGTTGCCAAGCCCAGGTTTTCCAACCCTGGAGCTGGGAACCAGTGGGATGGGCATAGGGTTGCCAGTTCCAGGTATGAAAATTTCTCGAGATTGGGGGGTGGAACCTGGGGAGGACAAGGACCTCAGTGGGGTACAATGCCACAGACTCCATCCTCCAAAACATCAATTTACTCCAGGGGAACTGATATATGTGGTCTGCAGATGTGCTGTAATTCCAAGGAATTCCCAGGTCCCACCTGAAGGAAACCGAGAGATGATAGAATTAAAAAATGAAAATATGAGTTCCCAGTGAACTCTTGACCTTAGGATTGCCAATCCCCAGTTGGGGGCAGGGGATCCCCTGGTTTGGAGCCCGTCCCCCCACTTCAGGGCTATCAAAAAGCGGGTATGGGTGAGAAATAGCTGCTGAGTGCTCCATTATACCCTATGGAGACCAGTCCCCATAGGGTATAATGGAGAATCAATCCATGAGTATCTGGGGCTGGGGGTGGTGGTGGCTTTTTCAGCTATGCTAAAAATTTGGGGCCGCAACCTCAAACGAGGCATCAAGTTTTCAGCATAGCTGCTGATGCCTCTCCTCAACAACAACAACAAAACACCCAAGTTTCAAAAAGATTGGACCAGTGGGTCCAATTCTATGAGCCCCAAAAGAAGGTGCCCCATCCTCCATTGTTTACAATGGAGGGAAAGCATGTAAAAGGAATATGGTCCCTTTAAATGCAACGGCAGCTCACCTGGAACCTGCTTGTGAGTTTCCTCTGCCAGATCCTCCCTCCCCTTGCTCCTGGTAAGTCCCTCACCCG
The DNA here is from genome assembly GCA_029375565.1 of Gekko gecko. NCBI lineage: Eukaryota > Metazoa > Chordata > Lepidosauria > Squamata > Gekkonidae > Gekko > Gekko gecko. The sequence continues at coordinate 12,881,032 of JAPDNY010000004.1, forward strand.
CTTGCCAGCCTTAGCTGTCAACCCTACTTTAGCTGCATCCACAAAAGTTTGGCCAGCATGGTGTGAAAGCCAGCACGCTATGGTGGTTAAGAGTAGAATATTCCTATCTGGAGGAGGAGGAGGAGGAGGAGAAGAGGAAGAAGAAGAGGAGGAGGAGGAGATTGGATTTATACCCTGCCCTTCACTACCCAAGGGAGTCTCAGAGCCGCTTACAAACTCCTTTCCCTTCCCCTCCCCACAACAGACACCCTGTGAGGTAGGTGGGGCTGAGAGAGCTCTGACAGAAACTGCTCTTTTTCAAGAACAGCTGTGCCAGAACTTGTGACTGACCCAAGGTCATGTCAACAGCTGCAAGCGGAGGAGTTTGGTGTAGTGGTTAAGTGCGCAGACTCTGATCTGGAAGAACTGGGTTTGATTCCCCACTCCTCCTCCACATGAAGCCTGCTGGGTAACTTTGGGCCAATCACAGTTCTTTGAGAACTCTTTCAGCTGCACCTATCTCACAAGACTCCTGTTGTGGGGGAGAGGAAGGGAATACGATTGTAAGCTACTTGAGCCTCCTTAAGGTAGAAAAAAGTGGGGTATAAAAACCTACTACTAGCTACTGTTGCACTACAGCACTCATTCATGCCTGGATTTTCCAGGTCGAATATGACAATGCAGGAGCTGACTGGCTCCCATAGTGCCACAACGGCACAACATCCAAGGGCATACGCATGCAGCCTAGACTGTTTTCATGAACCCGGGGGGGATAACAAGAGCATACGATAAAGCACAGGGAGAGAGGACTTCAGTTTACCCAGAGCAGCAAAAAAAATCCAGAGTATCGTTGGCCTGGCCGATAATGAGGTCTACTCCTTCCCTGCTCCAGACCGATTACCATTATCTGCCGATTGCGGAGCATGTTGTCCCACTTCATCTCGCAGTAACCCGCAATAAATCAAACACATTTGCAACCCACATCCTTATCTTGGCAAGCTCGTACACTTGCAGCCCGGCTTGCTGAAATCCCGTTAGCTGCAATGCAACAACCTGAATCACCAAATTTGAAATGAATGAGCCTTGTAATGCCTCGGGGATAATATTTTAGTGGCTGAAAAAATTGACATTACATACATCCAGAGTACCTATAATCCCGCGGTTACGCGTACGGCATGAGGAATCAGCAAATGCAGCCCTGGAGGGGAGGTGGGTCTCCCCCCCCCCAACACTAAAAGGAAAAAAAAATCCCTCTATAATATGCAGCACATTAACAACCGGATTGCTCCGTTATACTTCAATGGTATGCAGATTCGAGGGTTCATAACAGGGTGACCACTCGTAATGCTTCACGCTTTCCTGTGCTTTAAGAGAAGCCTCCTGAAAAGGTTTTGGATCTAAATAACAATCTTCTTCTGGGCTCTTAAACACCTGGACCGTCTTTGCTTTCGGAGAAGACTGAAAGCAGGATGGGAGAGAAGGTTACGGATAACAAGTTTGACAGACGGCTCGGTTTACAACATATGAATGATCTTTATCGATCAAGGTCTATGTCGGGGGAACTCAGCCTTTTTGACCCTGTGGAATCCAGATATGGGGTGGTGGGCAAAACCACAAGATGGCTGCCACAGGAGGCAGAGTCAGACGCACAATGGCTGCCACTGGAGGTGGAGCTACCAACAGAGGAAGCCTAGGTGCAGGGGAGAAGGGGGATGATTTTTAAAAACACACTGGGAAACAGGAGTGAAGGAGGATGAAACCGACACTGTGGTGGCAGCTGCCACTGAAACAACATTATTTTAATGTGCTGAGCCAACAGGATCTCCAGAGGCCAGTCAGCCGCCTTTTTTGGCAACTGCCCGTAACTGGTCCCAACCTACTTTCTGGTGTGGTGGGTGCCAGAAAAGGCATCTTGCGGGTGCCGTGACACTCATGGACACCATGGTGGGGGCCGCTGGTCCGTGTAGCTCAGTATTTTGTCTTAGATCTGAAACTGCTTGTTCTGTAAGCACAATGTTCACCACAACGGGACAGCTCTTCTGGTGGAGGCGAGAGACGTTTTCTTCTGATTCCTCTTTCCCACCGCAGACCACCCACTTGCCTATTGGTGAGGATGCTGCTGACCTCCAGAAACAGCATGTGAGGGGGTGATGTGCTGGGGGGGGGGTTCCCACTGGCATTACTGCACCCTCCAGACCTCCACTCCCTTGGGGGAGGCAGCCCAATTGTGGACACAGCGAACTTGAGGGAAGAATTCCAGTCATTCCCGTTTATCTTTTTTTGGCTCTCCTCCTGATTGGTGTCTCCTTGCTGTGAGAGACCATCCAGCAACCCAGCTCCTCTAGGGATGCCAACTCCAAGTAGGGAAATTCCTCGGGATTTGAGCTTAAGTAAGAAAGAGTTTTCGGAGGGGAGAGACCTCCGCAGGGCATAATGTCATATGGCTGACCTTCCAAAGCTACCTTTTTCTCCAGAGGAACTGTAGTCTCTGTGGTCCGGAGATCAGTTGTAATTCTTGGAGATCTCCAGGCCCCACCAGGAGGTTAAATATCAAAGCAAAAGCACCATGTGAATCATATTTATAAAGTAAAAAGTGTGAAGTCAACCTATACTGGTCCATTTCAAAAAGTTACCTGTATTTTCATCTTATCTTAGATTCTCTCATTAGAATACCATACATATTAGAACAAAATATAAATGCAACTGGTTTTTTTAAAATGGATCAGTATAGGAAGAGGAGGAGGAGGAGGAGATGGCAGCTACGAGCATGGACAGTTTCAAGAGGGAATTAGATAAATATATGGAGCAGAAGACCATCAGTGGCTATTAGCCACAAGGTATAGATAGGGACTCTCAGTCTGGGGCAGGTGATGCACTCTATTCTTGGTGCAGGAGGGGGGCAGCAGTGGGAGGGCTTCTAGTGTCCTGGCCCCACTGCTGGACCTCCTGATGGCACCTGGTATTTTTGGCCACTGTGTGACAGAGTGTTGGACTAGATGGGCCATTGGCCTGATCCAACATTGGCTTCTCTTATGTTCTCTTATGTTGTTAGGAGATTGGATTTATACCCTGCCCTTCACTTGGAGTCTCAGAGCAGCTTACAAACTCCTTTCCCTTCCCCTCCCCACAAGAGACACCCTGTGAGGTAGGTGGGGCCGAGACAGCTCTTTTCAGAACTGTCCTTGAGAGAACAGATCTGAGAGAACTGTGGCTTGCCCAAGGCCATCCAGCAGCTACAAGTGGAGGAGTGGGGAATCCAACCTGGTTCTCCCAGATTAGAGTCTGCACACTTAACCACTACACCAAACTTTACTTTGCACTTTATACATTATAAATGCAATTTGTACACTGTAAATACAATCCACACAGTGTTATTCCTTTGATATTTAGACTATTATGCTGTCGTCCTTCTGTCTTATTTGCCCATCAGGAGGTTGGAAACTCTAACTTCCTCCTTGGCTGTCTGAGCTCCCTTTGAAGCACTCCACCCTGTAAAGGCCTTGGCCCAGATCTGGCCCCCCAACTTATCAGAGCACACGACCTCACCTGGGAAACTCCCAAGTTTGTAGAGGCGCCTCTGCAGTTTTTTGAGGGTACCTGAGAGCCATACGTGTGGGTCACTGTCCAGACTGGGGACATTCCATGTAGAACCCAAGGCAACAGCCCTTTTGGCATAGGGAGGGACAAGAGACGGTCAAAATGGAGTTTTCCTCCTTTACACTCAGTATTTAGGTTGAGTTTAGGATCAAACTGGAAAGTGAGCTGTATTCATTCTGACACATGTCTACAGTACCTGTGGACTTCTTTTTTTCTTTTCTTTTTGTAATTTTCGGGAGGTGTGTGTGCGTGTGTGTGAGGAGAAGAAGAAGAAGAGAAGAGGTTGGATTTATATCCCACCCTTCACTACCCAAAGGAGTCTCAGAGCAGCTTACAAACCCTTTTCCCTTCTCCTCCCCACAACAGACACCCTATGAGGTAGGTGGGGCTGAGAGAGCTCTGACAGAAACTGCTCTCTTTCAAGGACAGCTCTTATCAGAACTACGGCTTGCCCAAGGTCATCCAGCAGGTGCAAATGGAGTAGTGGGGAATCAAACCCAGTTCTCCCAGATTAGAGTCCATGCACTTAAACCACTACACCAAACTGCTCTCAGTGTGAGTGTATGTCACCTGGAAGTCATGATGACCTCTGGTGACTGACCTCCTATTGGGGGCCTGGAGGATATTCAGAGAGGTGGCTGAATAAAGCCAGCCCCATCTCCTGCCTCTGGTAACCCAAGGAGGTCTCCCAGTCAAGCACTTGCCAGAGTCAACCCTGCTTAGTTTCCGAGATCTGACAAGATGAGGCTCGCCTGGGCTATGCAGGTCAGGGAGTACGTGTGGACTTCTGACCACACAGCAATCTTCTTGCACATATGTCAGAGAAGGAAGTATGTCCCTTCCTTGGACTTCCACTGTTGTGAACAAAATTCAGTTTAGTCTTTCTTTTAAGCTTGCTACTGAATCCCCCCCCCCGAATGTTACCTTGAATATACCATTCTCATCCAAAGTATCCATGCTGTAGAACAGGGCTCCCCAACTCAGTGCCCAGGGACACAACACACCTGCCAGCACCTTTCTTGGCACCCACCAAGTACTTTTAGAAGGTGGGTGGGGCCAAGTGAGGCTCTTGCCTACTAAAGTTTCTAGTTGGTCATCAGAGATCTGATTGGGTGTGCAGATTATTAATAACATTGTTGCGGAGGCTGCTGTCAACACAGTGTTGGTTTTATTCTCTCTCCCACTCCTCTTTCCCAGTGCCTTTTTAAAAATTCCTGTGTTTCTACCCCTGCACTTGGGCTTCCTCTGTGTGTGTAGCTCCGCCTCCTGTGGCGACCATCTTGTTGTCAGCTCGGCCTCCTGTGGCAGCCATTTTGTGGTTGCGCCTACTAGCCTACGGCAGAATTCCAAAATTGCCCATAGGCTCAGAAAGGTTGGGGAGCCCTGCTGTAGAATAAAATTCAAGACCAGCATCACATTAAAGATGTACACAATTTTCCAGGGTATAAGCCTTTGTAAGTCTAAGCTCACTTTCTCAAATACTGGAAAATCATACCGTAGGAGATGATGCTGGTTTTTAAAGGGCTGTCGGAGTTGGACTCCTGTTCCACTACTATTTCAGACTAGCGTGGCTGGCCACCTGAAACCATGTTGTAGAATAAGAACATAAGAGAAGCCATGTTGGACCAGGCCAATGGCCCATCCAGTCCAACACTCTGTGTCACACAGTGGCCAAAACCCAGGGGCCATCAGGAGGTCCACCAGTGGGGCCAGAACTCCAGAAGCCCTCCCATTCTTGCCCCCCAAGCACCAAGAATACAGAGCATCACTGTTCCAGACATAAGAATGTAAGAGAAGCCATGTTGGATCAGGCCAATGACCCATTCAGTCCAACACCCTGTAGCCAAAACCCAGGGCCCACCAGGAGGTCCACTAGTCAGGCCAAAACTCCAGAAGTCCTCCCATCATTGACCTCCAAGCACCAAGAAGAGAGAGCATCGCTGCCCCAGAGATTGAGTTCCATCTATACCTTGTGACCAATAGCCACTGATGGACCTCTACTCCGCCTGCATATTCTGTCCCCCCGTTATCCATGAGGGATATATTTTGTTTCCCCGTGATGGCATACTCTAGTGTTTGCTTGATTTGGGGAGGATTAAAGGGTTTGGCAGAAATGGACTTGGATATGCATTTGGATAACAGAGTTGCCAGTTCTGGGTTGGGAAGTTCCTGGAGAGTTTGGGGGGTGGCAGGGTTTGGGAAGGGGAGGGACTTCAATGCCACTGAGCCCTTCTAAAGCAGCCATTTTCTTTAGATGAACTAGTCTCCATCGCCTGGAGATCAGTTGTAATCCCAGGAGATCCCCAGCCATCACCTGGAGGCTGGCAACCACTGTTCCCTCTAAACTGAGTTAGTGTGAGCTAGCTCCCAGTTTTTTAGCCTCCAGCTCACACATTTTTGTCTTTGCTCAAGAAGGATGGCTCCAGAGCAAACTAATTTGTGCATTAGTCAAATCACATGCTCACAACTGTAATGCTAGGAGCTCACAAAGTAGAATTTTTGCTCACAGGACTTCATAGCTTAGAGGGAGCATTGCTGGCAACCCTAAATTGTACGGCTATGTGAAAGTGTGGATTATGCTACGTGGCGTGATACACATTTGGGCAGGCCTCCGGGCAAGTAAGGAGTCTGTGATGGGTCATCGACGTAAGAGGGAGGGTGGCAAACAAACGGGCAAAATACATGGAAACCAGCCCCGTCCCACTGTCCCGGCTTGGGTTTGGAAGCCATGCTCGATGAATAGCACTCCTTCCCCACAATCGAGTTTTCCACCTCGCTTGAGCATAAACGTGAATTGCGTCTGCTGAGGTATATTCCACTGGAGGCACACGAACTTTACCTTGGAAGGTAGCTAGATGGCACCAGAACACGTCCGTTGCGATTCAAATGCAATTACACACGTTACATCGCAGATAGCGAGATTGCTTGAGACTGCTGAGAAAGAAGACGTGAGCTGCTTGCAGTTAGGGGCTGTGTTGAACGTTCTCCCAGTTTCGGTTTGGGGGGGATTGTATGTGACGCTTCTGGGCTGGGGGTCTGTGTTACGTAATGGGATCCAGCGCTGACCTCGACAGGACACAAATGCAGAGGTTCAGAAAGAAAGGCTCCTGTTTCCGGAAGTCAGCGACAAAGTTTTGTAGACCTCCCGAGTCCGTCTTTCTTCTTTCTTTGTGTCCTCTGGTAGGGGAAAGCCATGAAGGAGTCAGGTTGAGACCCCCACTTTCTGCCCCATTTCAGAAATCAGTTCTGCAGAGGAAGTGGTTACCAGTTCTCCTGCAAAAACTGGGGTTAAGTAACCCCTGAAAGACCCATGCATCTTTTGGATGGTCTATCTGTGCCACACCCCTTTACCTAGGGTTGCCAACCTCCAGGCGGTTAGCAATAAAAGTGAGATACACGGATGAATTTCAAGACAGTTGAAGCATGGACAGTTTCAAGAGGGGATTAGATAAACATATGGAGCAGAGGTCCATCAGTGGCTATTAGCCACAAGGCATAGATAGGAACTCTCAGTCTGGGGTAGGTGATGCACTCTATTCTTGGTGCTGGAGGGGGCAGCAGTGGGAGGGATTCTAGTGTCCTGGCCCCACTGCTGGACCTCCTGATGGCACCTGGTATCTTTGGCCACTGTGTGACCCAGATTGTTGGACTAGATGGGCCATTGGCCTGATTCAGCATTGGCTTCTCTTATGTTCTTATGTTAAGTGAATACGAAAAAAAGAGGGGGGGGGGATACTCAGTATAAATAAACCTCCAAGAAAACTCAAGGACAGTAAATATTGATAATCATTGTGGGGAGGGGAAGGGAAGGGAAGGGAAAGGAGTTTGTAAGCCGCTCTGAGACTCCGAGTGAAGGGCGGGGTATAAATCCAATCTCCTCCTCCTCCTCCTCCTCTTCTTCTTCATCAAAGACTCTCCTCCGTTTAAAGAGCCACTCTCTGTAGATTGCCTCCTCCCTTAGGAAAGGAAAGGTGGTTGAGGGAGGGGAAGCTGCAGGGAGGGGCAGGGAGACCTACGTATGTGCAGACTATTCGAGAGCCAGCATGGTGTAGCAGCATGGTGTGGCAGTTACAATGTCAGACTCGGAGCATGGAAATCCAGGTTCAAATCCCCACTCATACCTTGGAAGCTTGATGGGTGACCTTGGGCCAGTCATGCTCTCTCAGCCTAACCCACCTCCCAGGATTGTTGTGAGCAGTGTCCCCTCTAAGCTGGGTTAGTGTGAGCTAGCTCACAAATTTTTCAGCCTCCAGCTCACACATTTTTTGCCTTAGCTCAGGAAGGGATGGCTCCAGAGCAAACGAATTGATGCAGTAGCCAAATGGCTCGTTCACAACTTTAACGTCGGTAGCTCAGAAAGTAGACTTTTTGCTCACAAGACTTCACAGCTTAGAGGGAGCACTGGTCACCAGCAGTGTTCCCGCCAAGCTGAGTTAGTGTGAGCTAGCTCACAGCTTTGTGGCCTCCAGCTCACACATTTTTGTCTTAGCTCAGGAAGGACGGCTCCAGAGAAAACTAATTGATGCAGCAGCCAAATGGCTCGCTCACAACCTTAATGCCAGGAGCTCACAAAGTAGAATTTTTTCTCCCAAGACTCCACCCCTCAGAGGGAGCATTGGTTGTGAAATATACTGAGTTCCGAGGCATAGCATAGTGATCAGCTCATAGTTTAAGTATCAGGATGAAGATGAAGATAGCCGGCCCGGAGGCCTGTTTAAATCTCCCTCGCATGCCACACCCCACACCCGTGATAGGTCTTAGTTTAGCCTAGTCGCACTCCCGAAGGATGCCCGGCTATAGGTAGTCTCTAACTTTATGCGAGTCCGGTGACTTCCACCAATCAGGGCTCCGTGTGTCTACGGGCCCCATCCTAGGCTAGCTGGCTGACTTCCGATGTCTGCTGGGATGCGAGCTGGCTATCGGCTTCTTCACATGACCACGTGTAAGGCGACCTCGTGTGTGGTCCTCAGTAGGTACACAACAGGTTGTGAGGATAAAATAGAGGAGGTAAGAGTGTTGCAAGCCACTTTAGGTGCCCATTGGGCCAAAAGACAGGAAATAAACAAAGCAATTTGTAATGTATTTGGCAAAGTGTACTCTGCCCATTGAAAGCCCATGTTAAGCTTCATGCCTAGACAAGGATCCTAATCCTCAACATCTGATTGGTTGTCTAAGAAGCGCCATCCTATCAGGACGAACCTCAAACTCTTGGGGGGAACGAACCCTATTGGTTCTTGTCTCTGTAATCTTATTGGTTACTTATCTGTAAATAGGCGTGGCTACATTAGCCGGGAACGTTTAAAAGGGGCCCAGCTCCACTGTTTCTTGGTCATCTGTTGATCTGCTGTTTGCTGTTCTGGTTGACTTTGAGCTGTTGCTGGATAAAGCTGACTCACTTTGCTGAAATCGAGTTAAGTGTCATACTTAACACAAATAAAAATAAATAAATGAGTAGGAATGCTTTCAGAAATGTTCATGACACAGGGGTATTCACCCCCGACTGGAACAGAGCAGCTTGGGGTTGCCAGGTCCCCTTGGCTTGCTGGTGGGGAGATTTGGGGGTGGGTGTTCTGGGGAGGTGGGTGGGAGGGGACGTCACTTGACGTCGCCAACATGATGATGTCATGAGAAAGTGATGTCATCACGATGGGGATGCTGCGAGGCAACGCTCTGCATTTGGGGCGAAACTCTATGGGTTTTTGGCCCAAAACTGTACAGTTTTGCCCATTTCCGTGTGACATCATCACGTCACATCACGTGTGGTGACGTCCCAATTTGGGGGTGGGGCTTTTCCCACCGGCCAGCCCAAAAAATCAGGGGAACCCCCACCAGGACCAGGATTCTGGCAAGCCTAGAGCAGCTGGATGGATCAGTGTTCGTTCTCTCTCTCTCTCTCTCTCTCTCTCTCTCTCTCTCTCTCTCTCTCTCTCTCTCTCTCTCTCTCTCTCTCTCTCTCTCTCTCTCTCTCTCTCTCTCCATGTGTATTTACCTGCCCACATTTGTATATCCTCTTACAATGGATGTGTGTTTTATTTTAAACAACCCAGGCAGGGTGAAAACTAGGGCTGCCTTCCATGAATAAAATATCATCGTTTCTCCAAGCCAAAGAGCCCTAACCTCTTTAACCTTTCTTCAGAGGGAAGGTGTTCCAACCCTTTCATCATTCTAGTTGCCCTTCTCTGCACTTTCTCCAATGCTATAATTACTTTTTTTTGAGGTGCGGTGACCAGAACTGTACACAGTATTCCAAATGAGGCCGCACCATCGATTTCTACAGGGGCGTGATGATACTGACGTGAAGTGTCTAATGCCGGAGGGACGCACTGCCCAACACAGAACTGCCTCTGCAGGAGAAAAAGTTGGCTGGGCTTTCCCTGTTGTGACTTCTGCCTTGCGGAACGGGTTGCCCGAGGAGGTCAGGAGGGCACCCACTCTCCTGGCTTCCTGCAAACTTCGCCAAACTGAATTATTCAAGAGGGCAGCAGGGCAGCACTGTACAAAGCAGTTCACAAAGTTACTTGGACGAATTATTAAGGACTATGGTCTATATTACTGTGTACAGTTAGCTGTAAGTGGGACCCCACTGCGTAATTTTGCATCATTGAATGGGCCACGTTGACACGAAGGGCGATTCTGCATTGGCTTTCCCCCTGTTGTTTTACAAAACCCACCTTGGAACAGAAATTCCCCTCTGCACTGCATCTTGCTTTCACTTTCTTTGATCATTGGGTTTTATGGTACCCACTGCATTGCATGCCACTTTCACTTTCTTTGATCGTCAGGGGTTATGATACCCTCTACACTGCATGCCACTTTCACTTTCTTTGATCGTCAGGGTTTATGATACCCTCTACACTGCATGCCACTTTCACTTTCTTTGATCACCGGAGTTTATGGTACCATCTACACTGCATGCCACTTTCACTTTCTTTTTATGGTACCCTCTACACCAGGGGTATCAAACATGCAGCCCGGGGGCCACATCAGCCCCCCCGGTGGGCTTCTATCATGCCTATAGTGAAACTGGCTGTCTTCTGCTTCTTCTTCCAGTTCTGCTGCTGCTGCTTAATCGTAGGTTTGCAGCTTACAGATACACACCTGAACAGCAGACTCAAGATTGCAACAGCACAGACATTTTGATGCAATAATTCAGAGCAAGAGGGGTCAGTTATCTGATACTGTTAAATAAACAAAATATTGCAAGAGTGCTGATGTTTTAAGCATGATTTTATTTTAAGTAAAAGAAACCCATTTGTGTCCTTCATGAAGTTTATATCTTCGGTACCTGGCACTACATTTTATGACACAGATGGCCCCGGCCCAACAAGGTCTCATTTATGTCAGATCTGGCCCCCGTAACAAATGAGTTCGACACCCCTGCTCTACACTGCATGCCGCTTTCACTTTCTTTGATCATCAGGCTTTATGGTACCTTCTAAATAGATTTATGGCCCTTCAAGGGTGAAGTCAGTATGGCAGTCAGTATGGTCAGGGGTCTTTTTGTAGAAAAACAGCTGCAGCAGCTTATTAGCATATGGTATGCTAATGAGCTATTAGACTATTAGCATATGCCACGCCCCCTGACATCACCGGAAGTGATGTCAGAAGGGGAAGCTAAAAGGGGGAGGCATCTTCAAAAGCCTCGCCTTCCCTTCCCCAGCTGGTCTGGGTGGGGGAGCTAAGAGAGAAGGGGTTTAAAGTTTAAACCCCTTCTCATGAGAGTGGGCCACAGAAGGAGGAAAGAGGGAAGGAAAGAGAGAGAGTAGAGAGAAGGAAAGAAGGAAGGAAAGAGGGAAAGAAAGAGAAGGAAAGGGGAGAGAAAGAAAGAGAGGGAAGAAGGAGGGAAACAGGGAAAGGAGGAAAAAAGAGAAGAGAAGAAGGTGGGAAAGAAAGAAAGAGAGAATAGAATAAGGAAGGAAAGAGGAAAAAGAGAGAAGGAAAGGAGGGAATGAAAGAAATTTTAAAAAGTTAATTTTCCCACCATAGAGAACAATGGAAGGAATAGGGGCAACCTGTTTAGGGGCCCATAGAATTGGACCCCCTGATCCAATGTTCTTGAGACTTGGTGGGTATCTTGGGGAGAGGCTCCATCAGCTATCCTGTGAGTTTGGAGCCTCTCCCTCAAACCCCTCCCCTCCAGCCCCCAGAATATAACTTATGTTTTCACCATTGACTTCAATGGCCCATAGGATATAATGGGGCTGAAATTGACATTCGGCTGCATGAAAGACTCCCCTAGAGGCCGGCTGGGGGCGGGGCTTGGCTCTTGAGCTCCCCAGCTGCGCTCCAGTGCGCTCCCCCCAAAAAAAGACCCCTGAGTATGGTATTGCCCCAAGGTTTTTGAATGTGGTTTTTTGTTGTTGTTGTTGTTCAGTCGCACAGTCGAGTCCGACTCTTCGCGACCCCATGGACCAGATTACGCCAGGCCCTCCTGTCTTCCGCTGTCCGCTGAAGTCTGCTCAATTTCATGTTCGTTGCATCGATGACACTGTCTAACCATCTCATCCTTTGCCGTCCCCTTCTTCTTTGACCTTCAATCTTTCCCAGCATCAGGGTCTTCTCCAGTGAATGCTCCCTTCTCATTTGGTGGCCAAAGTATTTGAGCTTCAGCTTCAGGATCTGGCCTTCCAGGGAACAGTCAGGGTTGATTTCTTTTAGGATTGACTGATTTGATCTCCTTGCAGTCCAAGGGACTCTCAAGAGTCTTCTCCAGCACCATAGTTCAAAAGAATCTATTCTTCGGCGCTCAGCCTTCCTTATAGTCCAACTCTCGCAGCCATACATTACTACGGGGAATACCATTGCTTTGACCATGCGGACTTTTGTTGGCAAGGTGATGTCTCTGCTTTTTATCATGCTGTTTAGGTTTGCCATCGCTTTCCTCCCAAGGAGCAGGCGTCTTTTAATTTCATGGCTGCAGTCACCATCTGCAGTGATCTGGGATCCTAGGAACGTGAAGTCTGTCACTACTTCTACGACTTCCCCTTCTATTTGCCAAGGAGTGATGGGCCCAGATGCCATGATCTTAGTTTTTTTGATGTTGAGCTTCAAGCCCACTTTTGCACTCTCCTCTTACACCCTGAGCAAAAGGCTCTTTAGGTCCTCTTCACTTTCTGCCATCAGAGTGGTATCGTCTGCATATCTGAGGTTATTGATCTTTTCCCCAGCAATCTTAACTCCAGCTTGTGATTCATCCAGGCCAGCATTTCGCATGATGTACTCTGCATATAAATTAAATAAGCAAGGTGACAATATACATCCTTGTCGTACTCCTTTTCCTATGCTAAACCAATCAGTTGTTCCATATCCGGTTCTAACTGTTGCTTCTTGACCCTTATACAGGTTTCTCAGGAGACAGGTGAGGTGGTCTGGTACTCCCATCTCTTTAAGAACCTGCCATAATTTATTGTGATCCACACAATCAAAGGCTTTAGCATAGTCAATGAAGCAGAAGTAGATGTTTTTCTGGTACTCTCTTGCTTTCTCCATAATCCAGCGAATGTTGGCAATTTGATCTCTAGTTCCTCTACCTCTTCGAAACCCAGCTTGTACTTCTGGCAGTTCTCTATCCACGTACTGTTGGAGCCTAGCTTGTAGGATTTTGAGCATGACCTTGCTAGCGTGTGAAATGAGTGCAATTGTGCGATAGTTTGAACATTCTTTGACATTGCCCTTCTTTGGGATTGGAATGTAAACTGACCTTTTCCAATCCTGTGGCCACTGTTGTGTTTTCCAAATTTGTTGGCAAATTGAGTGCAGCACTTTAACAGCATCTTCTTTTAAGACTTTGAATAACTCAGCTGGGATACCATCACCTCCACTAGCTTTGTTGTTAGTAATGCTTTCTAAGGCCCATTTAACTTCGCTTTCCAGGATGTCTTGCTCGAGGTCAGTGATTATACCATCGTGGTTGTCAAGGACATCGAGGTCCTTCTTGTATAGTTCTTCTGTGTATTCTTGCCATCTTTTCCTAATCTCTTCTGCTTCTGTTAGGTCCCTACCGTTTTTGTCCTTTATCATGGCCAGCTTTGCATGGAACGTTCCCTTGATTTCTCCAATTTTCTTGAAGAGATCTCTAGTCCTTCCCAATCTATTGTTTTCCTCTATTACTCTGCATTGTTCATTCAGGAAAGCCTCCTTATCTCTCCTTGCTGTTCTCTGGAAATCTGCATTAAATTGGGCAAATTTTTCCTTATCCCCATTGCCTTTAGCTTTCCTTCTTTCCTCTGCTATGTGTAAAGCCTCATCAGACAGCCACTTTGCTTTTTTGCATTTCTTTTTCTTTGGGATGGCGGTGAGTGCTGCCTCCTTTACAATGTCACGGACCTCTGTCCATAGTTCTTCAGGCACTCTGTCTATCAAATCTAGTCCCTTAAACCTATTCTTCACCTCTACTGTATATTCATCGGGGATGTGATCTAGGTCAAATCTGAATGGCCTTGTGGTCTTCCCAACTTTCTTCAATTTAAGTCTGAATTTTGCAATGAGTAGCTCATGATCTGAGCCACAGTCAGCTCCAGGTCTTGTTTTTACTGACTGGATAGAGCTTCTCCATCTTTGACTGCAAATTATATAGTCAATCTGATTTCGGTATTGCCCATCTGGTGATGTCCATGTGTAGAGACGCCTCTTAGGTTGTTGGAAAAGGGTGTTTGCTATGACCAGCGTGTTCTCTTGACAAAACTCTGTTAGCCTTTGCCCTGCTTCATTTTGTTCTCCAAGGCCAAATTTGTCTGTTATTCCGGTTACCTTTTGATTTCCTACTTTAGCATTCCAGTCCCCTATGATGATGAGGACATCATTTTTTGGTGTTAGTTCTACGAGCTGTTGTAGGTCTTCGTAGAACTGGTCCACTTCAGCCTCTTCTGCAGCAGTGGTTGGGGCATAGACTTGGATTACTGTGATATTGAATGGTTTGCCTTGGATTCGGACCGAGATCATTCTGTCATTTTTGAGATTGTATCCCAATACTGCCTTTCTCACTCTCTTGTTGACTATAAAGGCCACACCATTTTTTCTACGGGATTCCTGGCCACAGTAGTAGATATAATGGTCTTCTGAGTTAAATTCGCCCATTCCTGTCCACTTTAGTTCACTGATTCCCAAGATGTCAATGTTCATTCTTGCCATCTCATTTTTGACCACGTCAAGCTTACCTTGATTCATAGATCTTACATTCCAGGTTCCTATGCAGTATTGTTCTTTGCAGCATCGAACTTTCCTTTCACCGTCAGACACATCCACAACTGAGCGTCCTTTCGGCTTTGGCCCAGCCGCTTCACTCTTTCTGGGGTTACTCGTACTTGCCCTCTGCTCTTCCTCAGTAGCATATTGGACACCTTCCGACCTGAGGGGCTCATCTTCCGGCGTCATATCTTTTAGCCTTTTGTTACTGTCCATGGGGTTTTCTTGGCAAAGATACTGGAGTGGGTTGCCATTTCCTTCTCCAGGGGATCACGCTTGGTCTGAGTTCTCTGCTGTGGCCTGTCCGTCCTGGGTGGCCCTCCACGGCATAGCCCACAGCCTCATCGAACCACGCAAGCCCCCTCGCCACGACAAGGCAGTGATCCATGAGGGAGGAATGTGGTTTTAAGCTTCACCTTTTCCTCAGTGTTGAGAAAATGTGGAACAAATGCTAGATGCAGAATCGCCCTAAGGCTTTGCTTCAGTTTTGTTTTTGTTTTGTTTTAAGACTTCTGGTTTGTTCTGCAAACCAAGTCCTATTTCATGGTTTACTGAATGTCCCAGCCTGGTGATTGTATTGACTCACTCTGCGTAATCCACTTTGAGTCCCAGAGAGAAAGGCAGACTATAAATAAGGTAAATAAAATGAATAAAAATAAAACGAACAAGAGGTCAGGATCCACTGTGGCCATCATCACTGACATTGGTTGCCAGGACAAAGTTTGAGTCCAGCCTGGCACCTTCAAGAACGACAAAGTTTTACTCATGGGATAAGCTTTCATGTGCATGCACACTTCCTCAGATACAATGGAAGAGAACCTCTTCAACCATAACTTATTGGGGCATGGTTTTTGTCAGGAAAGACCATTTAGAGTCAAGGTGCATAAGTACTGGGTGTTTATAGCTGAGACTGGAAGTAAGAAAGATCTATGAATGGCGGTAAATTAGCATACTGTTGAATACTGGTGTAAACTAGTCAAGAACGCCTTCAGGTATTCAAACAATAGCCGATTTGGATCCTAGGGTAGACCAATAGGATTGCCCGGATCCTAGAACAGACCTATGACAGACTCCTCCACTGTAAATAACCTATCACTGCTTTGGGGTGTGTGTGTGGGTTTGGGGACTGTGCGGATTTAAGCGGGGCTCGAACCTCACTAGTTTGTCTTTCGTTTTGCTTGCTAAATAAACTATGAGCTGATCACTATCAATGTGTCTCTGAACTCAGGACTTTTCACATACAAATACAAAAGCTAACAAACAGATGGGGGGACAAGGTTTGAATCCAGTGGCATCTACAGGACAAATAAAGTTCAATTCTCGGTATAAGCAGGGCTTTTTTTTTTTCTGGGGGAACATGCCGGAACAGAGATTGACAACCTCGTCGACAAGATTCTTTAAAAGTCCATGAGTTTTCAGTATACAGATGGAGTTTTCAGTATACAGAGTTTCGGTGCCTCTTTTTAGAAAAGGAAGGAAGGAGGGAGGGAGGGAGGGAGGGAAGGAAGGAAGGAAGGAAGGAAGGAGGGAGGGATGGAAGAAAGGAAGGAGGGAGGGAGGGAAGGGGGGAAGGAGAGAAGGAAGGAGGGAGGGAAGGGGGGAAGGAGAGAAGGAAGGAAGGAGGGAGGGAAGGGGGAAGGAGAGAAGGAAGGAGGGAGGGAGGGAAGGGGGGAAGGAGAGAAGGAAGGAAGGAGGGAGGGAAGGGGGGAAGGAGAGAAGGAAGGAAGGAGGGAGGGAAGGGGGGAAGGAGAGAAGGAAGGAGGGAGGGAGGGAAGGGGAAGGAGAGAGGAAGGAAGGAGGAGGAAGGGAAGGAGGGAAGGAAGGAGGGAGGGAGGGAAGGAAGGAAGGAAGGAAGGAAGGAAGGAAGGAAGGAAGGAAGGAAGGAAGGAAGGAAGGAAGGAAGGAAGGAAGGAAGGAAGACAGCCCTGGGTACAAGTGAGAACTGAGAGACTTAGCATGCACACTCCTTCAGATTCATTGAAACAGATTTTTTCAAATATTACATATGGGAAGGGGGGGATTGCTGCCTGGAAGAGCTAATTAGAGTTAAGATGCTTAAGGAACTGAGCAATAAATACAGCTAAGATTGGAATAACACATTAGGTAATAATACATTGGTTGCCAAACGTAGTGATGGCCACCAACTTTGATGGCTTCAGAAGGAGAAGAGACCAATTCCAAGATTATAGGCCTATGGAAACCACGATGAATACATGGGACCTCCCTACTCAGAGGCAATAACAGTTGTTTGGGGGCAACAGTAAAGGCAGGTTTTTACCTCCACACCCAGCTTGTAGGTGTTCCAGAAGGCTCAGATGGATCACCGAGAGAAGCAGGATGCAAGACTGAATGAACTTTGACCCTAAGGTTGCCAATTCCAGGTTGGAAAATTCCTGGAGATTTGGGGGTGGATCCTTGTGGAGGGCCAGGTTAGGGGAAGGATGGGACCTCATAGTGTCAAAATGTCATAGAGTCCATTGTCCAAAGTCTCCATTTCTCCAGTGGAACTGATGTGAGGAACTGAGAGCCAGTTTTGTGAAATGGTTAGGAGCACGGACTGTAATCTGGGAGAACTGGATTTGATTCCCCACTTCTC
The DNA here is from genome assembly GCA_029375565.1 of Gekko gecko. Lineage (NCBI taxonomy): Eukaryota > Metazoa > Chordata > Lepidosauria > Squamata > Gekkonidae > Gekko > Gekko gecko. Next base: position 12,898,388 of record JAPDNY010000004.1, read on the forward strand.
CACATGCAGCTGCTGATGTGACCATGGGTCTGTCACAAGTCCTCTCAGAGCTGTTCTCTCATGAGCAGTCATCAAAGGAGCTCTCTCAGCCCCACCTACCTCACGGGGTGTCTGTTGTGGGGAGGGGAAGGGAAAGGGATTGTAAGCCGCTCTGAGACTCCTTTGGGTAGTGAAGGGCAGGGTATAAATCCAATCTCCTCCTCCTCCTCCTCCTCCTCCTCCTCCTCCTCCTCCTCCTCCTCTTCTTCTTCTTCTTCTTCTTTGTAATCTGGAGATGAGCTGTAAGTCTGGGAGATCCCCAGATCCCACCAGGAGGTTAGCCGTCCTCTTCGGCCCGGATCCAGCAACATTCTTCCTGTGTTTTTAACTCCTGTTTGACACGATCTCCCACTAGTCTATCAATGAAAAGGGATGTTGATAAGATCCTGCCCATGATTAAATAAACGAGGGGGGGAAATGCTTGAAAATATTATCTTTCGGGCATATGCTCTCTCCTCTCCCATGTGTCTTGGGGCTCTCTCTCTCTTTTAATAAATTCACAGATATGCAGATCACATTGAATCATCTTGCAAATGAGTCTCAGTGGAACCGTAGCTCTTCTCGGATATGTGCACACTCAGATGTGGATCTGCATATCTGGATCAGGGCGAGACGATGGAACTGGCCAGGGCTTTTTTTTTTTTCCTTTCTGGCATTAATTAAACGGCTGTCCAGGCAATCTGTTTTTTTCCTCCCCTTATACATATTTATCTGAAGGGAATTTTCAAGGACAGTAGAGGAGCTTCAGTTTAACTACTGTGCCTTTCGTTGACTAAAGGGGAAAGGGGTGTGTGTCTTTTTACATTCATGATTGTTTGTGTGCGTGACTTCCCTGCAATGGGTAATGCAAAAGTATTGCAGGCAAGGAAGCAAGACCAGTCTGCCTGTGTATGTGCTTTGTAAAGCGCCTCTTGCTCAGGGTGAAAGAGGAGAGCGCAAAATTGGGCTTGAAGCTCAACATCAAAAAAACTAAGATCACGGCATCCGGTCCCATCACTCCTTGGCAAATAGAAGGGGAAGTCGTAGAAGTAGTGACAGACTTCACGTTCCTGGGATCACAGATCACTGCAGATGGTGACTGCAGCCATGAAATTAAAAGACGCCTGCTCCTTGGGAGGAAAGCAATGGCAAACCTAAACAGCATGATAAAAAGCAGAGACATCACCCTGCCAACAAAAGTCTGCATGGTCAAAGCAATGGTATTCCCAGAAGTAATGTATGGCTGTGAAAGTTGGACTATAAGACAGGCCGAGCGCCGAATAATAGATTCTTTTGAACTATGGTGCTGGAGAAGACTCTTGAGAGCCCCTTGGACTGCAAGGAGATCAAATCATTCAATCCTAAAAGAAATCAACCCTGACTGTTCCCTGGAAGGCCAGAGACTGAAGCTGAAGCTCAAATACTTTGGCCACCAAATGAGAAGGGAGCACTCACTGGAGAAGACCCTGATGCTGGGAAAGACTGAAGGTCAAAGAAGAAGGGGACAGCAAAGGATGAGATGGTTAGACAGTGTCATTGATGCAACGAACATGAAATTGAGCAAACTTCAGAGGACAGCGGAAGACAGGAGGGCCTGGCGTGATCTGGTTCATGGGGTCATGAAGAGTTGGACTTGACTGTGCGACTGAACAACAACAACAAATGTGATTTGTTGCAATCCGTAGGGTTTTCATGGCAAAGACACTGGAGTGGGTTGCCATTTCCTTCTCCAGTGGATGACGTTTTGTCTGAGTTCTCCGCTGTGGCCTGGCCGTCCTGGGTGGCCCTCCACGGCATAGCCTGCAGCCTCATCGAACCACACAAGCCCCCTCACCATGTCAAGGCAGTGATCCATGAAAGCCTTTGATTGTGTGGATCACAACCAACTGTGGCAAGTCCTTAAAGAAGAAGAAGAAGAAGAGAAGAGGAGATTGAATTTATACCCCGCCATTCACTCAGAGTCTCAGAGCAGTTTACAAACTCCTTCCCCTTCCCCTCCCCACAACAGATACCCTGCAAGGTAGGTGGGGCTGAGAGAGCTCTGAGAGAACTGCCCCTTCAAGGACAGCTCTTATCAGAACTATGGCTTGCCTAAGGTCATCCAGAAGCTGCGAGTGGAGGAGTGGGGAATCAAACCTGGTTCTTCCAGATTAGAGTCCACGCACTTAACCACTACACCAAACTCAAAAAGATGGGAATACCAGGCCACCTCACATGTCTCCTGAGTAAACCTGTATAAGGGTCAAGAAGCGACAGTTAGAACTGGATATGGAACAACTAATTGGTTTAGCATAGGAAAAGGAGTGTGACAAGGATGTATATTGTCACCCTACTTCTTTAATTTATATGCAGAGTACATCATGCAAAATGCTGGCCTGGATGAATCATAAACCAGAATTAAGATTGCCGGGAAAAATATCAACAACCTCAGATATGCAGACAATACCGCTCTAATGGCAGAAAGTGAAGAAGAGCCTCTTGCTGACAGTGAAAGAGTTGGCTTGGAACTCAACATAAAAAGAAGCTAAGATCATGGTATCCGGCCCCATTACTCCTTAGAAAATAGAAGGGGAAGTCATGGAATCAGTGACAGACTTCATGTTCCTGGGTTCCAAGAAATTAAAAGATGCCTGCTCCTTGGGAGGAAAGCGATGGCAAACCTAGACAGCATAATAAAAAGTAGAGACATCACCCTGCCAACAAAAGTCCGCATGGTCAAAGCAATGGTATTCCCAGCAGTACCATATGGCTGTGAGAGTTGGACCATAAGGAAGGTCGAGTGCCGAAGAACAGATGCTTTTGAATTGCGGTGCTGGAGAAGACTCTTAAGAGTCCCTTGGACTGAAAGGAGATCGAATCAGTCAATCCTAAAAGAAGTCAACCCTGACTGTTCCCTGGAAGGCCAGAGACTGAAGCTGAAGCTCAAAAACTTTGGTCACCAAATGAGAAGGGAGCAATCCCTGGAGAAGACCCTGATGCTGGGAAAGATTGAAGGAAAAAGAAGAAGGGGACGGCAAAGGAGGAGATGGTTAGTCAGTGTCACCGATGCAATGAACATGAAATTAAGCAAACTCCGGAGGACGGCGGAAGACAGGAGGGCCTGGTGTGATGCGGCCCATGGGGTCGTGAAGAGTCGGACTCGACTGTGTGACTGAACAACAACAACAACAACTACAAAATGAGCTTTGTGCTGTCAAGTCACTTCCCACTTATGGCTATTAGAGTGAGCAACTCAGCATGCCTGGACATGGGAGGAGGGTGCTATACCACTCTTAAGTGAGTATAGGTGTTATCTCCTTGAATGGGATGCCTCTTTGTGTCTTAACCTGGGAGCTGCCCTCCGACCTCCCTTTGTCTCTCCCTTTGTCCTCTCACTCCTGCGGCACATGGCCTTCCACGGAGACACGTCCCTGCAGGTCTCTCCCATAGAGACAGTGCCCTCATCCTCCCACACACATGATGCCGAACAAGCAGGCCGTTTGTGACTGGGAAAGTATTCTTTAGATTAGGCTTCTCTCTCTCCTTTTGGCCAAAATCTTAATGTGACTGGATCTACTTGAATAAATGTAAGTTTTCCTTTTCTGCAATGCACTTCTTGGGAGATTTATTGGCGGCACTCAGGATCACGCTTCTATAACTAGGCAAAACTCCGCTGTATTAATCAAATACCCCAATAATGGCAACGCTGTGAATTAGTGTCCTCCAGAACATCCTATCATTAACAGCCTTGTTCAGGTCTTGCAGACTGAAGGCTATGGTTTCCTTGATTGAGTCAATCCATCTCATGTTCAGTCTGCCTCTTTTCCTGCTGCCTTGAATGTTATTGTCTTTCCCAGTGACTCACCTTCTCATGATGATGTAGCTTGGGGTCCTTTGCCCATACCAGGGAAATAACATCCTTAACATGTGGACCCATGACCAATCCCTTGCCACAACCTCATTTCTACTCCCAAACAACAAAATAGACAAAAGGAAGTCCTTCTTCACCCAAAGAGTCAACACATGGAATTCACTGCCTCAGGAAGTGCTGGTGGCTACAAGTACAAACAGCTTCAATAGGGGACTGGATAAACATAAACATGGATTCAGTGGTCCATCAGTGGCTATTAGCCATGTCTGGGGCAGCAGTGCTCTGTATTCAGGTGCTTGGGAGGGAGGCAACAGTGGGAGAGCTTCTGGAGTTCTGGCCCCACTGGTGGACCTCCTGATGGCACCTGGGTTTTGGCCACTGTGTGACACAGAGTGTTGGACCGGGTGGGCCATTGGCCTGATCCAACATTGGCTTCTCTTATGTTCTTATATGGAGCAGAGTTTCATTAGTGGTTATTAGCCACAAGGTACAGATGGAACACTCTGTCTGGGGCAGTGATGCTCTGCATTCTTGGTGATTGAGGGGCCACAGTGGGAAGGCTTCTGGAGTTCTGGCCTCACTGGTGGACCTCCAGATGGCACCTGGGTTTGGGTCGCTGTGTGACACAGAGTGTTGGACTGGGTGGGCCATTGGCCTGATCCAACATGGCTTCTCTTAGGTTCGTATGTTCTTAATACCTTGGTACAACCTCGTCCTCGACTCCTGAACAATAAAACACATCTTGACAAAGGAGGACAATGGAAGCTCAAATTGAATTCCACACTTTCAATCAACTCCAGAAGAAAATGAGGGTCAGGGAAAATAATGGAACTGCAAAAAGGGACAACCCTACCTTGTCCTTAAGAATTCCTCCCTTGTTTCCTGTTACTTCTCCCCCAAGGTAAAATTTAGTGTTTGGGAATGGCTGAGGAACTAGGTGCATGGGACAGCTAAGAGTGATGGAGGAGCAGATGTGAGCTTCATGTCAAGTCAGACCCAGAGTTAAAAAAGGCTTCCTGGTACAAAACACCCCAGCTCAAAGTCTGCCAGCACCAGTATGCATCACATCCCACATTCACAGCACAGACAAAAACGCATATTCATATCTGCATAATTACCCCACACCCAATGCACAATTAGCCTAATTATGTGACAACATATGAAGCAGATTTTTTCTCCCCAAGGGAGGGAAATTCTTGGGAATGCACAATCTGTGCTGAGCTTCTGTTTCCCTTCCAGTTGCAGGCATTTGCAGTAGGGCACAGCCAGAAACTCTTCCAGTCTGGCTTTCACCTCACCCATGGGACGGAGACAGTGCTGGTCACCCTGGTGGATGATTTCCGGAGACACCTGGACCGTGGCGGATCGGCGCTGCTGAGTCTTCTTGACCTGTCGGCAGTGTTTGATATGGTTGGCCATGAGGTGTTAATCCACCGCCTCACCGATGCTGAGATACAGGGGCTTGCCTTGCAGTGGCTGGCCTCCTTCCTCCAGGGTTCAGGGACAGAGGGTGGCAGTTGCGTGGGGGGTTATCCCAGTGACATCCACTGGAATGTGGTGTCCCGCAGGGAGCGATTCTCTCCCCCATGCTGTTTAATATCTATGTGCACCCCCTCGCCCAGATTGTCTGGAGATATGGGCTGGGTTGTCACCAGTATGCGGATGACACCCAGCTCTATCTACTGGTGGATGGCCGCCTGGACACGGCCCCAGGACACCGGGATGAGGCGTTACAGCCTGTGGCTGGATGGCTACAACACAGCCGACTGAAGTTAAATCCATCTAAGATGGAGGTCCTGTACCTGAGTCGCGGGGATTGCGTCAGGGGATCAGGCTCCCAACCTTCGATGGGGCTCCGTTGGTGCATATGTCGGGAGTGAAGAGCCTGGGGGTGTTCCTGGATGCCTCCCTCTCCATGGAGACCCAGGCCACCACCACTGCCAGGTCGGTCTTTTTCTGTCTCTAGACTACAGACAGTGTCTGGAGGAAATGGCAGTGTCAGATAGCGGACTGTAAGGTGTCACCTCCATGCTGTGTTTCCCTCCCCTCCCATGGTTACTAACTCTTGGTTTTGAAATTCCAGGAGATCTGTGGGTAGAACCTGGGAAATGTGGGGTTTGGGGCGAGGAGGGACCTCAGCAGGTTTTAATACCATAGAGCCCGATCGTCAAAGCAGCCATCTTCTCCAGAGGAACTGACCTTTATAGTCTGGGGCTTAGTTGTGATTTTGGAAGAACTCCAGCCCCTGTTGGAGGTTGACGAAGTCTATCCCACCCCCAAACTCTCCCTTCCCCAGGAATTTTCAGCGCAGAACTGGCAGCACTCTCCTGAATATCTAAGAGCTGCCAACCTCCAGGTGGGCCAAACAATAGGGGCCCCGAGTGTATGAAATGTACAAAGATGAACAACGCAAGGGCAGACCATCAAAACATTCACAAATTTCACAAGTTACCACTAAACAATAGTCTATTGCAGCATAATTACAGTAAAACAATTAATAGAGTAGAATTAGTGGTCACAATTCCAAAACACTAGTAACGATTCAAAGAATAGAAGACAACATTTGGTATAACAACTCAATAGTGAAGAAAGAATCCAGCAGGCGACTCCTCTATATCCTTTCAGTGTAGGAGTGTCCTAAAGACCTCAAAGTCCACAAAAAAAGGCAGAGGATGTCCCAAAGATAAATCTACAGCCAAAAACGCCCTTCCTGGGTATGCCAGACGTTTCAAAGCATTCTTCCTCAGTTGTACTAATTCTACTGTATTTATTGTTTAATGTAATTATGTTGCAATAGACTATTGTCAAATGGCAACTTGTGAAATCTGTGAATGCTTTGATGGTCCACCCTTGCGTTTTTCATCTTCGTAAAGCTCCAGGTGGGGCCTGGAGACCCCCCTCCAACTATTACACCTGATCCCCAGACTGCAGAGATTGATTCCCCTGGAGGAAATGGCTGCTTTGGGGTTGGTGGGTGGGCTGTATGGCTTTGTCCGCTTCTGAGGCCCCTCCCCTCCCCAAACCCCTCCCTCCCTAGGCTCCACCCCCAAAAACTCTAGGCATTTCCCAATCCAGAGCTGGAAACCCTATGTATATCCCTGAATATGGGAAACAGATTAAAACGAAAGAGGCATTGTTTGGACTAAAGCTACATAAACACTTTGTAATAAGCAAACGGGGACAAAACTGAGGAAAGTTGAAGAGAAATCTGTCATTTCCCCCCACACACACCCCGGTCCCTTTAAGTCAGTTATTTATGGTGTTTGTACAGATCTAATGGAGGTTTTTTTCCCTTGAAAATAAATATACAAAATCAGACTCTCTCATCAATTCACCTAAATCTACTCATCCTGCTTTTCGGCGACACAATGACCTTTCCATGCTGTCTGAGTAATGTGAGCCTCACAACGTTCCTAACAGATATAGATTGCTCGCCGGGCTCTCCGCATGGTGGCCCAGTGATTAATAGCGCACTGAGAACTAGCTTCTTGGGCTCAATTCATCAACTGTCATAATTGTTCAGTGCTTAAATTATTATAAATTTGAGACTGGTTGCCGAGGCCGCGAGTCTGACAGGGCAGCAAAGGGCATCATGTTTGCTGTGTCGTGTGGAAGACCTGTGGCCTGACCCTCGGTACTGAACCACTGCAGCGTGGTGGTGGTGGTGCCAGCTTTTAAAAAATCTGCACAGTCAATCAAATCTCCAGTGGCCAATCAGAAACCTTGCTGGGCACCTGGCCCCTCCCATTTTCTAAAAGACAGTGTGGTGTCATGGTTCAGCGTATCATGCAACTCCCCAGGAGACCCAGGTTTGAATCCCCACTTGGGCCATGGAAACTGGCTAGGTGACCTTGGGCCAGTCACATTCTCTCAGCATAAACTACCTCACAGGGGTGTTGTGAGGATAAAAAGGAGGAGAAGAGAGTGTGATTTATCACAGTTCCACAGGGCCTGCAAAGCGGAGCTGTTCAGCCAGGCCTTTTGCTGAGGCGGTGGATGGCCGAATCACACCACCCTTCCCCAATCAGTTTGACCAATCAGATCTATCTGCCTCATTTGCCCTGGGGCACTGCCTAGAACAACGTGGCACCAATCACTGACAGGAATGAGCCCTCCCTGACATTGTGGCAGCAAGCACTGTAGTTCGAAACGATTAAGCCACCATTAGGGACCGCTTTAACTAATTTTATTAAGATGTAATTGTTAATGTTTTTATGACTTTAGTATTTATTGGTATCTTGTTGTGAGCTGCCCTGAGCCCACTTGTGGGATGGAGCGGGATATACGCTGAATAAAATGAAATAAATAAACAATGTAAGCTGCTTTGGGTCCCCAATCAGGAGAAGGGGAAGCTAAATGAGTTAAACAAAATAAAAATGAAACAAGAAACAAAAACAGGAGGGGGGCACCAGGAAAGGTGCTGATGGGCACCATGATGCCCACAGGCCCCACGCTGGGGATCCCCATGCTAGATGGACCATGGGTCTGATCTAGCAGGGCTTTGATTGGCCATGCTGTAAATCAGACCCAAATATGATAAAATAGTGTTTATGCTCTATTGTTGGCCCTCCAGAGGAACTGGCTAGACACTGTGTGAGACAGGAGGCTGGACTAGATGGACCCTCACCAGTCTGATCCAGCAGGGCTCTTCTTAGGTTCTTCTCAGGGGAAGGCCTCGGCCTCTGTGCCCTGCTGTTGGCTCTCAAGAGGAACTGGTTGGCCACTGTGTGATACAGGAGGCTGGCCTGGATGGACCGCTGGTCTGATCAAGCAGGGCTCTTCTGAGGTTCTTAGGGGAAAGCCTCGGCCTCTGTGCCCTGTTGTTGGCCCTCCAGAGGAACTGGTTGGCCACTGTGTGAGACAGGAAGCTGGCCTGGATGGACTGCTGGTCTGATCAAGCAGGGCTCTTCTTAGGTTCTTATGTTCTTAACCGACACAAACAAGAGTCCACTGGTACATTAAGGACTATCAACATTTATGAAATTAGACAAGTCACTTTTTCTCAGCTTCTGCCATACGGGGGGAATATTGGCCTGCCTTACAGGCAGTTGTAAAGGTGTCTGGGGCCAGCTCCCATCCCTGACTTAGACCTACTCTCACGGGCAAGCTACAAACAACCCAGTGTCCTGAGGGCCCTTAACCAGAGAGGGGAGCATCAGGAAACCAGGAGCAATGGCCAGCCCAGCAGGACAGGCAGTGACAGATTCCAGTCATGTAGTGGCCCCCACCACTGCTAGAGATAAGGCTCTAGTCCTGGACAGCTCAGCAGTGGCCTGTAAGAGTGAAGGCCAGCAGCTGGGAAGGGCCAGGGTAAGAAGAAGCTGGAGGAGGGAAGAAGAAGAAGAAGAAGAAGAAGAAGAAGAAGAAGAAGAAGAAGAAGAAGAAGAAGAAGAAGAAGAAGAAGAAGAAGAAGAAGAAGAAGAAGAAGAAGAAGAAGAAGAAGAAGAAGAAGAGTTGGTTTTATACCCCAGCTTTCACTACCCAAAGGAAGTCTTGGAGTGGTTTACAATCCCCTTCCCTTCCTCTCCCCACAACAGACACCCTGTGAAGTAGGTAGGGCTGAGAGTGCTCTGAGAGAACTGTGACTGACCGATGGTCACCCAGCTGGCTTCATGTGGAGGAGGAATGGGGAATCAAACCCGGTTCTCCAGATTAGAGTCTGCCGCTCTTAACCACCAAACCAAGCTGGCTCTCTGGGAGGCCAGGTCTGATACCTGGAAAGCCCAGGAAAGAGAACAAAGGACAGACATCCTTGAGAATGGGTACCCCCCCTCCTTTTATCACTTCCAGGAAGAGGCGGGGTTGAACCCTGATTGGGGCCAAGGTCCAGGGGGTGGGGCCAAGGGTAGTATATAAAGGAGGCTTCCAAGCCAGGCCAGGGAGGAATAACTGGGTGGAGCATACGGGGCCAGATTGTTCAAGGGTGTGCTTACTCAGGAGCAAGGAATAAGGAGATGCTTGAACTCCTTCTCCAGGGAAGCTGGGTGGGTAAGCCGGTAGAGCAAAGGGGAAGCCCTACAACAGGTCACCGTGAAATGTTTAGGAAGCACTCTAAACAAGGAAAGTGCTAAGTATCTGTATATATGCAACCGGAATATCACGTATTATATTCAGTCATAGAAGAGTCAAAACATAGAGCTGGAAGGGACTCCAAGGATCATCTAATCCAATCCCCTGCATAATGTAGGAAATTCACAGCTATACCTTTCCCCACATTCCCCCAGTGACCCCCTGCTCTAAGCCCAGAGGAAGCCCCCCCCCAAGATCCCTGGGCCACTCTGGCCTGGAGGAAAATTCCTTCCTGACCCCAAAGTGGCGATCGGCATTACCCTAGACCAAGCACAGGTTCATCACTTCCTGTCCTCCCGCTCACAATCGGCTTACATTCACAGAATCCGCATTACGGTCCGATGGCCATCTAGCCTCTGCTTAAAAAAAAAAAAAGAGCTCCAAAGGAGAGCCCACCACCTACCGAGGAAGCCTCTTCCACTGAGGAACTGCTCTAACTGTTGGGAAGTTCTTCCTAATCCTTCCACTAAATAAGTTAATGAAGCGGTGTTTCAAAAAGAGAAACTCTTGGGATTGTGCGCTTCCGTTCTATCTTCATAGAATCCCCGATCGCTGCCTAAAGATATGACATTCCCCCCTTCAGTTTTTTTATATTTCTGTCAAAATTTCCCTCAAAATTCCTAGAGATCTGGGGCTGACGCCGGGGAAGAGGAGAGTTTGGGAAGGAGAGGGAACTCAGTCGGGGTGTGGCGCCAGAGAGACCACGCTCTGAAGCTGCCATTTCCTCCAGAAGAACTGAGGTCTAGAGATCAGTTAGTTCTAGGGTCATGTTTGGCGTAGAGGTTAAGTGCGCAGACTCTAATCTGGGAGAAACCGGGTTTGATTCCCCACTCCTCCACTTGCAGCTGCTGGATGACCTTGGGCAAGCCATAGTTCTGTCAGAGCTGTTCTCTCAGATCTCCCTCAGCCCCACCTACGTCACAGGGTGTCTGTTGTGGGGAGGTGAAGGGAAAGGAGATTGTAAGCCGCTCTGAGACTCTGAGTGAAGGGTGGGGTAGAAATCCAATCTCTTCTTCTTTTCTTCTTCTTCATGCCGGTGGGGGATTTGGGGGAGATTTGGGGTGACGTTCCAGGACATTTATTATTCTATAATAGCTTGGTGTTGATGAGGATCCAAACTTTGTCCCTGTTCCCCCACCAAGTTCTAACTAGGGTTGACCCTGTTTAACTTCCAAGATCTGATCAGATTTATTTATCCATTATTTATTTGTTTCAATTTATATCCCACCCTTCCCGCGAGCGGGCTCAGGGTGGCTTACAGCAATAAACACAATACAATTTTTAAAATAATGCAATCACACAAATACAATAAAACCCATTTAAAAACATTCAAAGTGGGCAGTGCAACACTCTCAATTCTGGTTCTGACAGCCGGGAAATAAATAACTAGGCCAACGCTGAGCCATACAGCAGCAACAGGTCTCATACAGCAGCAACAGGAGGGGTCAGCTGGTAGATGCCCCCTGCCTCAACCAAGGGCCTAGCGGAAAGGCTCCATTTTAGAGGCCCTGCGAAACTGTAAACAGGTCTTGAAGGGCCCTGACCTCAATTGGGAGCATGTTCCACCAGGTTGGGGCCAGGACTGAAAAGGCCCTGACCCTGGTTGAGGCTAGATGGGCATCATTCAGGCTGGGGACAGCCAGCAGATGGCTCCCTGCAGCGCTCAAGGCTGTCTGAGGCATATATGGGAAGAGGCGGTCCCGTAAATATGTTGGTCACATCCAAGTCAGGGTTAGCATTTATTCTTCGGGCCACAAAATGACAGAGAAAGGACTTGGAGGGTGGTTACATGGCTGGAGATGAGGAACCCCCTCTCCATCATCAGAAAGGCGTTAATTCTAACATATCACCAATGTGCTGGAAAAATTGTGGTTCTATTGGATCATATTTACATTGTTGGTGGGAATGTACTTTGGTCAGATCATTTTGGAAACAAGTTTTAAGTGAAATCAAAATTTTAACAGGCCACGAAATCCCAGAAACCCCAAAGTCAATCTTATTGAACTATTGGGATGAAATCCCAATATCCAAATCTAGCAAGGAACTGATTTCTAGTCTATTATCGGCAGCTAAATCAACTATTGCTCAAAATCGGAAGAATTCTTCCCCCTTATCACTTAAGACTGGGTTCATGAAGGTATGGGATCACTTCCTAATGGATAGAATAGCGGGGAAATTGGCCAATACTGTTCCCTCTTTTGACCCTCAATCCCTGAAAGCAAGATGGTCACCAGTTATAGAAAAAGCAGATTATATCCTAGGAAATGTTCAACTACTTTGTAATTCGCAATACTTTGAATTCCTTAAGAGTGATTGGTTTCTTTAAGCATTTAAAGGTAAAGGTAAAGGTTCCCTTGCTCGAAAGCCAGTCGAATCTGACTCTAGGGTTGCAGTGCTCATCTCCGTTTCAAAGCTGAAGAGCCAGCGCTGTCTGAAGACTTCTCCGTGGTCATGTGGCCGGCATGACTAAACACCAAGGTGCACGGAACGCTGTTACCTTCCCACCTTCCTATTTATCTACTTGCAATTTCTTGCTTTTGAACTGCTAGGTTGGCAGGAGCTGGAACTAGAGACGGGAGCTCACTCCCTCACATGGCATTAGGGTCTTGAACTGTCGAACTACAGACCTTCCACAGCCTGCAGTTCAGCATCTTAACCACTTGAGCCACTGCAGCTCCCTTTAAGCATTTAGTGACCAATTAAATTTTACTGTCGCTTCCTCCGTCGTTTTGAATTTAGTCAGAAGAGAATTGTTAGAAGTTGTATTTGTTAGTATATTTTTTTTTAAATAAAGTTGTTAAATTGTGTGCTATGCTAGTTGTTACAATTGTGAAATACGATAAAATTGTTTACATTGGAAAGGCATTTCACAGAATATGCAGTACATGCTAGCCCCCAAATACATAGCCGCTCTGCAATACGTGCCTGGACCTGCATAGCCCATGCCACCCTGATCTTGTCAGATCTCAGAAGCTAAGCAGGGTCTGCCCTGGCTAAGTATTTGGATGGGAGACAACCCAGGAAGTCCAGGGTTGCTGCACACAGGCAGGCAACAGTAAACTCCCTCTGAACATCTCTCAGCTTGAAAACCCTACGGAGTCACTGTCAGTCAGCTGCGACTTGACAGCACTTTCACTGCCACTCCAATACATAGCTGCATCGGACAAAGCCTCTTGCTTTGAGAGCCAGTTTGGTGCAGTGGTTAGGAGCGCGGACTTGAATCTGGGAGAACTGGGTTTGATTCCCCGCTCCTCTACATGCAGCTGCTGGCGTGACCTTGGATCAGTCACAAGTTCATCTGGAGCCCTTCTCTCACAAGCAGTTCTCGGGAGAGCTCTCTCATTCCCACCTCCCTCACGGGGTGTCTGCTGTGTGGAAGGAGACTGCAAGTCACTCTGAGACTCCTTCAGGTAGTGAAGGGCAGGGTATAAATCCAATCTCTTCTTCTGCTTCTACTTTGCACAGGATCTGAAATCCCGAAATTGCTGTGCTCATTAAAAAAGAACACAAACTCACCAAGTTTATAGCAGGCACTTTGTACTTGGCGGGCTGTTATTAAAGCTATGATCCAGAAAATTAACACTCCTTAGCCAGCAGAGGGAGTCGCAATTGACGGATCAAGGTCTAAGGAGACTCCGTGTACGGGTCACAATGCCACCTCTTGAGGAGTGTAATGAAATAAATGAGGCTGAGAAACCAGGCTTTGCCTGAGGCTATGGAAAGTGACTGTGGATGAGCCGGGGGAAATGGATTCGAGTTTCCTGGGTCGAAGTCCACTGAGCCATCTGTCAGACTGTGCTGGCTCAGGGGAAAAGAAATGGGAAGTTGCTTCAGAGAAAGATGGAAGCCATTAAAAAGGATCCATGCTTTGTTCTGGAGGAGTGTTGCTACAACACTTCTCAACGGAAAAAGTGCATGACGGTCATGGAGTCGTTTATTCCCTACAGCGATTGCCATGGAATTTCAGGAAATTATTCCAGTCCTGATTTACTAGCTGCTGTCATCACCATGCCACAGACAGCACATATATCGCTTGTGCTGTGCCAGCTATACTGGTTACCGGTGAAATACCGAGTCAGGGTATTAGTTTTAACTTTCAAGGCCTTGAGCGGTCAGGGACCCACGTACCTTTGGGACCGTCTCCTCCAATATGTCTCCAGAAGAATGCTGAGACTGGCTGGTAACCACTTGCTGGTGATCCCCAGCCCTAGGGAGGACCGGCTGACCTTGACTAAGGCAGGGCCTTTTCGGTCATGGCCCCAACCTGGTGGGACTCTCTGCCGAATGACATCAGGGTCCTGTGGGATCTCATGCAATTCCACAGGGCCTGTAAGGCAGAGATGTTCTGCCAGGCTCTTAGTTGAGGGCAGCAATGGGAGGTTAAGACTGGCACCCTCTCTTTCTCTTCTATGCCCCACCCACATGCCCTGCCCTGCCATGTGGGACAGAAGTGTGGCCGGCAAATAGGGTTGCCAATCCCCCCCTGCCCCCAAGCCCCAACACCCACAGCCACCCCTCTCCCTTCTCTCTTGAAGGGTTCCCTTTAAGCGCAGGGAGCCGGTGTTTCCCCACGTGCATCGGGTGTGCGGCCGGGGTGTGTGTGGATGTCCCAGCGTGATGTCATCATGAAAGGGATGCCCCGCCCCCTCCAGGAACGCCCCCCCAAAGTCCCCCGCTGGGGATGAAGATGGACTTGGCAACCCTACCAGCAAAGGAGGATTACTACACCATCTTGGATTGGTTTAACTTATGTTCTACTGTCAATAAACTTTAAGTATATGTCAATTGTGTTTTGGGTGTAGTGACTGGGTGTAGCGGTTAAGTGTGCGGACTCTAATCTGGGAGAACCAGGTCTGATTCCTCACTCCTCCACTTGCAGCTGCTGGAGGACCTTGGGCAAGCCATAGGTCTGTCAGAGCTGTTCTCTCAAGGGCAGTTCTGGAAAGAGCTCTCTCAGCCCCACCTACCTCACAGGGTGTCTGTTGTGGGAAGGGGAAAGGAAAAGAGTTTGTAAGCCGCTCTGAGACTCCCAGTGAAGGTTGGGGTTTAAATCCAATCTCTTCTCTACTTCTCTTCTAAATGCTTATGAAGTCATAAATCGCCCAGAGCCTGCTTGCAGGGTGGGCGGTTCATAAATCCAATAAAATAAATGAAATAAATTTTAAAACGTCCTCCAGGGCCCCAGTAGGGGTCAGTCACCAGAGGTCACCATGACTTCAAGGTGCACATCTACTCACACATGCACATGCGCGCACACACATATGGAAAATACACACATGCTGGGGCAGATGAAGCCGTTGACCTCTGCTGGCCATTTCACCTCTGTACTCCCACACGGTGTATTCTTTTCCCAATGATGCCCCTCTCTCCTGAGTGGTTGCCGGTTAGTGGTGGCAGCCATGAACTATGCCCCATGCCCATCCCTTCAAAGAATCAGGTTGCGAACTACTCACATTTCCTAGGCTTATTTTACTGAAGCTGTTGCGATTTCTCTGTGTTTTTTTTTTTTCTTATTTCCCCATTTAAAATTGTCTGTTTACAACTGGGCATTTGCAGTGTACAGTAACAAGCCACCACCACGTACATTTTCTAGCATTATTAGGAGAAATATTCTTCATTCTTGACTCCATTTCTCCCTGAAATCCAACAATCTATTTCTTTTCCTCTCTCTCTTTCTAAAAGGAATTTGGAATCCGTTTCTAATCAGTTCTCTACTAATCAAAGAGAAGTTCGAAGAGAGGAGGGAAGGGAGGCTCAAAAGGCAGGCAATGTCTTCTGAACCTTCCTGTCTTCCTGCAACAGCAACACCCCGTGGTGGGTACCATGAAACAAATGCAAGGGCTGAAGTTCCAGAACGATGCTTCAGTTTCTCTTCAAAGAGAAATCAGGGGGAAATGAAAGAGAAATTCCTCTTGCAAAAAAGAAGAAAATAGTAAGAGGGATCAATGGATATATATCTAAAAAAAAAAAGTTAAATTCCAGAAAAATACATTCCTTCCCATAAAAAATGCTAACTTTCTCCCAAATTTCCCCCCTTCCATGTGGCACAGCCCCCAGTCTGCCCCTAAGATAAATCTTCCCATCATATCATCAGATATGCATCAAAGACCATACGCCTATGTTTGTAGGCCAGAATTATCTCATCCTTGTGATTAAGCAAACCAATCCTTTCCTCCACAGCTCACAGAAAAAGGCATGGAGAAGAAATGAACAGTTCCTGAACTTCTGGCAAGCCTCTCCTTTTGATGTCCATCATTTGGCCATTTCTCAAAGGGCCTTACGGTCTTCTTTTTGGCTGACGATTTAAAACCAGTTTCAGACAGACTTTGATCATGCCTTCTGTATCTCTGCCAACTGCATGCTTATTCATATGCCAAAGACCCAAATGTAATGCTTTTTTTTTTTGGTAAATACAGTTTATTATTGGATATATCACATGTTCATATATTTTCAACCAACCTACATATCCATTTTTCTAATTTCCCTTCTCCCCCCCAAACAAGGCTTCCCGCACTGCTCCAACCCCATTAATATCTCTCTTGTTCTAGTACAGTTACTTCTAAACTTATTTTCTCTTACAAACGGTAACAATTCAAAAGTCTAATTCTATTTCATTTTCCTCTTAATAACTATCAAAGCAGATCAAACCACATTTAATGTCCCAATTTTTCAACAAGTATTTTTGAAAGTCTTTCCAGTCTTCAAAGAAAGTTTCATCTTCTTCGTTGTTTAACTTTCTTGTTAATTTGTCCATTTCTGCCAAAAACAACGTCTTTTTAATCCATTCCCATGTTTCAGGTACTCTATCTTGTTTCCAACATTGAGCAAAAGTCAGTCTTGCTGCTGTAGTCAAGTACCATAGTAGTGTTCTCTTGGCTACATTTATTTCTTCCATTTTAAGACCTAACAATAACATCTGTGGGTCTTTCTTAAAAGTACAATTCAAAATTTTTTGTATCTCATTGTGGATCTCTGTCCAATACTTTACTGCTTTATCACATGTCCACCACATATGGTAAAAAGACCCTTCATGTTTCTTACATTTCCAACATTTATTAGACATACTTTCATTTATAATAGCAATTTTTTTAGGCGTCATATACCATCTGTACATCATTTTATAACAATTCTCTTTAACATTTACACAAGTTGAAATTTTCATTGACTTTTTCCACAAGTATTCCCAAGATGTCATTAATATCTCATTATTAACATTTACAGCCCATTTTATCATTTGCTCTTTTACAGTTTCATCCTCAGTGTACCATTTCAATAAAACCTTGTACAGTTTAGAAATCATTTTTTTTCCTTTCTCAAGCCATACAGTTTCAATTTCAATATTCTTTTCTCTAAAACCATGTTCTTTTTTATTGGTCTTAAATAAATCATAAATCTGTCTATACTTCAACCAATCATATTCAAATTCAACATCAAATCTATCTTTTAACACAAAATTTTTCCCTTCAGATTTTAAAAGATTTTTATAAGGTAGCCAATCTAGCCCTTGATTTCTTGAATATGGATTAATCACTTCAGCTGGTACAATCCAAAGTGGTCTTTCTTCTGAGAAGAATTTTCTGTATCTCATCCATGTCTCGAACAGTGATTGTCTTAGAAAGTGGTGTTTAAAAAATTTATCCATTTTTACTTTTCCATACCATAAATATGCATGCCATCCAAATTTGTTATCATGCCCTTCCAGGGCCAATAACTTCTTATTCTCCAGATTAATCCACTGTTCCAACCATGTTAAACAGACGGCATCATAGTACAGTCTTAGATTTGGTAGTTGTAGGCCTCCTCTCTCTCTTGCGTCACATAAAATTTTCATTTTAATCCTTGGCTTTCTTCCTGCCCATACGAATTTGGATAATTCTTTCTGCCACGAATCCAGTACTTTCCTTTGTTTTAGTATTGGAATAGTCTGAAATAGAAACATCAAACGCGGCAAGATATTCATTTTTACAGTCGCGATTCTTCCCATCAATGATAAATTCAAAGTGTCCCATTTCTTCATATCTTGCTGAATCTTGTGCCACACCTTTTCATAATTGTTTTTAAACAAATCAATATTTTTCATGGTTAATTCAATTCCAAGATATTTAGTCTTTGTAACTACTTCACATTGAATTTTCTCTTGAAGTTCTGTTTGTCTTTGTTTCGTCATATTTTTGCACATCACTTTGGTTTTACTTTTATTAACATAAAATCCCGCAACTGAACCAAATTCTTCAATTTTTTCCATCAATTGTGGTATTTTCTCAATTGGGTCTTGGATCATAAACATTACATCATCTGCAAATGCCCTGTATTTATAGACAAAACCTTTCACTGTAAGTCCTTCAATACTGTTATCTTTCCTTATCGCTGTCAATAATATTTCCAATATCCAAATAAACAACAGCGGGGATAACGGGCAGCCTTGACGTGTTCCCTTTTGGACTTGGAAGAAGTCCGTCTTTTCTTTATTTATATTCAAAGCCGCTTTTTGTTCTGAATATATTGCCACAATCATGTTTAAAAAAGACTGTCCAATGTCCATTTTTTCAATAACTTGCAGCATGAACTCCCAATTTAAATTGTCAAAAGCTTTTTCCGCATCTAGGAAGAGGAATCCAACTTCTTTTTCAGGATGCTTGTCATAATATTCAATTGCATCTATCACCACTCTTAAATTGTCTCTGATTTGTCTGTTTGGTAAAAATCCAGCTTGTTCTTCCGCTATTGTATCTTTCAGATATTTTTTCAGTCTCTCTGAAATTATTTTTGCAAATAATTTGTAATCGTTATTTAATAGCGATATTGGCCTATAATTCTTTACTTGAGTCAAATCCAAACCTTCTTTAGGTATCAATGAAATGTTTGCTTCTTTCCATGAATCTGGGATCCGTTTGGTCTTTCTTATCTCATTCGACAGAAGTACTAAAATAGGGGTTAGCTCCTCTTTAAATTTCTTATAAAACTTTGCTGTAAAGCCATCTGGTCCTGGAGCTTTGCCCAACTTTGCATCTTCTATCGCCATTGTCACTTCTTCTTTCGTTACTAAACCATTTAATAATTCCTTAATTTGTTTTCCCAGCTCTGGAACTTCAATCGTCTCCAAATATTTCTTGATTCTCTGTTGGTCAATTCCTTTCTTTTTGAATAATTTGGCGTAATATTTAAAAAAAGCCCTTTTTATACCATTCAAGCTCATAACATCCTTTCCATCTTCAGTAATCTTAGATATAAAATTCCTTTCTTTTCTATTTTTCAATTGCCATGCTAAAAACTTTCCTGGTTTGTTTGCACCCTCAAATGCTTTTTGCTGTAATTTCTTCAAATTCCAATATAATTCTCTGTTTAGTAGAACGTTCAGCTGATCTTGCAGAAAGTGGATCTCTTTAATAATCTTCTTCTTCCCTGGTCTTTTCTTTAATTCCTTTTCTTTTTGTCGAATTTTTTCATGAAGGTCCTTCTGTTGTTGGATCTTTTGCTTTTTGTCCTTGGAGTTCAGAGAGATAAGCATACCTCTCATTACTGCTTTGTAAGCATCCCATACAACTTGTATATCCGTACCTTTATTCAAATTCAGTTCAAAAAAACTTTTCGTTTCCTTTTTTAAGATCTCATTAATTTGTTTTTGATCCAATAAATCTTCATTAATTCTCCAATATAACTGTTTAGGTTTTGCTTTAGATATCCAAAGTAGGGGATTATGATCAGAGTTAGTTTTCGGTAAAATTTGTATTTTATAAGTTTTTTGCGCCATCTCCTCTGACATCCAAATCATGTCAATTCGAGAAAAGGAATTATGTCTATTCGAATAAAACGTATAGTCCTTAGTCTTAGGGTTCCACTTCCTCCAAACGTCTTCCAATTTCTCTTGCTTCATCAATTGAAAGAAATTTTTTGGTAACTTTCCAACTGTCTCTCCACTTGCTTTGGACTTTCTATCCAATGTGTTATTCACTGTACCATTAAAGTCTCCAGCAAGAACAATTTGGTCATAATTTAAACAATCCAACTCTTTAGTCAAGTCATTAAAGAAAGTCTCTTTTGCACCATTGGGTGCATATATATTTATAAGCAATGTCTTTTTTCTGTTCATCAGTATTTCCACGCCAACATACCTTCCTTCTTTGTCCGAGAAAATTTGTTTAGGATCCAATTCTTTTGAGATATAAATCACTGTTCCTTTTTTCTTATTAGTTGCTGAGGAATGAAATTCTTCTCCCAATTTTTTATTAGTCAAATATTTGTTGTCTTGTTTTCTAATATGTGTTTCTTGTAAACAAATTATATTACATTTTTGTTTCTCCAGCCAATGATTCACTAATCTTCTTTTGCTTGGTGAATTTAGTCCATTTACGTTCCAAGATAAAAATTTGTAATCCATAGTGGTGTTGAGTTAAATATCTTTAAAATCATCCAGATTACTCTCTTTAAATCTGTATAAATCTCCTTCAGATTTAAGAGTAGATCTCACCGAGTTGTACATAAATGTAAGTCCATATGGAATCTCCCATCTGAACCTAATGTTCATTTCTTTTAGTCTGTCTGTCAATTTCTTGAATTTCTTTCTATCTTGTAGAATCGGTCTCGGAATTTCTCTCAAAATTATTATTTTCTTTCCATTAATTTCCAACGGTTGTGTAAATTGTTTCTTGAAAACGTCTTCCTTCATCTTTGTTGTCACGAATTGAACAATCACATCTCTGGGTAATTGCTTTCTTTTGGCATAAGCTGAATTTACTCTATAAATCAAGTCAAAGTCTGCATCCAAATCTCCCTCATCTTCCCCTACATAAGTTGTCAATGTCTTAATTACTAGAGCCCGTAGATCCTGATCTTCCTCCTCTTCTATCCCTCTCAATCTCAAATGATTCTGAGTAGCCCTATATTCCATCATGGTCTCCAGTCTTGTATTTTCTAACAGGGTTTTTTAACCTTTTGTTCCATATCTTCAGATTTTGTCACCAGACTTTTGACTTCCTTTTTGAGTTCTTCTGTATCTTTTTTTATCCCTGACACTTCTGTAAGTACCAGTTCTTTCAGTTCTTCCATATTTTTTTCTGTACTTGGACTTGCACTTGTTCTATTTGCTCCAATTGAATTTGCAGCTGTTGTTGTAGTTGCTGTTGCAGCTGTGATTCTATTTGTTTTCCAAGATTCTGCACCACTTCGGTCATCCGTTTTTCCATCGCTTCCATAGCTGCTTGCCACTCTTTTTTTCCTTTGCAGTCATTCTTGGGCTAGGTGATGAAGCAGCTCTGGGTCTTGACCTCAAATCCGTCTTGGAGACAACTTCAATGCTAGTCAGTCTTTGTATTAGCAGTCTTCAAGCCAAATCGCCACCTTTAAAACTTGTTTAAACGCTTTTTCGGCTTGAAAATAACTTTTTAAAATTTAGTCCTCCCCAAAATGTCGGGCGCAATTTCTCTATGATTTTCTGGCTAGAGTAGGCTCCTTCCAAACTTCCTGTTGATCTGTCCGTCTCTGTAATCCAACTTCCGGTAAGGGTGGTGTCACACAATAAAATGTCCATCCGTTTCGAGCACAACAGCCTCTAAAACCTCCACTCTAGCCCACTTCCTGTATCATAGAGTCACAGTTAGTTTCGTTTCTGCTACGTAAAGTTTAGACTTGACTGACCACAGGAATGCAAAACAAAGTCACTTTTCAGCCTTTTTCTCTAAAGGAAAGCTTTCGTTTTACTTTTAATTCAAGCGGAATAGTTCCTTAAAGGTTTCAACGCTTATCCGTACGTTTCAATTTCACAATCTTCTTTAAACCGGTAAGCTCTTATTCATTTGTTACCTTGCTTGTAATCTCGGGGTTTCGCGGTGCTTCTTCTGTAAACGATGTTAATCTTGATGATAAAGAGATCGGTAGATGGCGAATTTATGCTGAATTCTCAGCCCGGCTGGCATCTGTAGAGTTGATTTGCAACTGCCCTCTTCACGGAAGGAGATCAAAGTGTAAACAAGCTTCCTCCGAAGCTTATCCACACCGATCTCAACTCCCCCTCAGGCTTCGCTGCTTGCTTGCCACTCCCCCGCCTGGAGAGTGCTGCGCTGGGCCAGATAAAGCCCAGACTGTCATCAGATGCCGCAGTACACTCTGCACAACTCGCAAAGTGTGTCAATTCGCCATTTTACTCCGACCGGAAGCCCCAAATGTAATGCTTAAGTAGTTTGCCAACTGCAAGCTTATCCATGCGCCTAAGACCCAAACGTAATGCTTGAGGTTTTTATAGAGTACTTCAAAACAGGTCTTACGAACATGGGCCGTTGACCCAAGAAGGCCCAATTCTTCTGGCTTCAGAGTCTCCCTGTATGCCAGAGCAACTGTTTTCTTTCCTGGTGATTTCAAACTTCACCACAACAATCTTCACCATGAAGTCTTTGTGCCGATTGCTTCCAAAGCTCTTTCCCTATCCAGACTCAGCCTACCTTCCCATTTCTTCTTGCCCCTCTTTGTGCTAGAATCTCCAGCGGCAGAGGCAGCTAGAAAGGTGAGGTTTGAAACCACCTTGGAGAAACGACGGCTGAGGGGTGACATGATCGAGGTTTATAAGATTATGCATGGGATAGAGCAGGTAGAGAAAGAGGTACTTTTCTCCCCTTCTCACAATACAAGAACTTGTGGGGACTCAATGAAATTGCTGAGCGGTTGGAAGTATTTCTTCACCCAAAGAGTGATTAACATGTGGAATTCACTGTCACAGGAGGTGACGGCGGCTACAAGCATAGACGTCTTCAAGAGGAAGCCAGCTTGGTGTAGTGGTTAAGTGCACGGACTCTTATCTGGGAGAACCGGGTTTGATTCCCCACTCCTCCACTTGCACCTGCTGATGTGACCTTGGGTCAGTCACAAGCTCTGGCACAGCTGTTCTCTCAAGGTCAGTTTCTGTCAGAAGTTCTCTCAGCCCCACCTACCTCACAGGGTGTCCATTGTGGGGAGGGGAAGGGAAAGGAGTTTGTAAGTCGCTCTGAGACGCCTTTGGGCAGTGAAGGGTGGGGTATAAATCCAAACTCTCCTCCTCCTCCTCCTCCTCTTCTTCTTCTTCTAGATAAACATCTGGAGCAAAGGTCCATCAGGGGCTATTAGCCACAAGGTATAGATAAGGACTGGGGCAAGTGATGCTCTGTATTTTTGGTCCTTGGGGAGGTCAACAGTAGGAGGGTTTCTAGTGTCCTGGCCCCACTGATGGACCTCCTGATGCCATCTGGTATTTTTGACCACTGTGTGACAGAGTGTTGGACTGGATGGGCCACTGACCTGATCCAACATTGGCCGCTCTTATGTTCTTATGTTCACCTGGAAATCTTCCAATTCCCCCCCCTTTGTCATCAAGTCACATGAACACATGAAGCTGCCTTATACTCAATCAGACCATCAGTCCATCAAGGTCGGTATTCCAATTGTCTTTCTTGTTTGTTATGTTATTTCTTTGTAATCTGTTTCACGCTTGTGTATTTCTTGGTTGTACTAAATGTTGTTGTTGTTGTTCAGTCGCACAGTCGAGTCCGACTCTTCGCGACCCCATGGATCAGATTACGCCAGGCCCTCCTGTCTTCCACTGTCCGCTGAAGTTTGCTCAATTTCATGTTCGTTGCATCGATGACACTGTCTAACCATCTCATCCTTTGCCGTCCCCTTCTTCTTTGACCTTCAATCTTTCCCAGCATCAGGGTCTTCTCCAGTGAATGCTCCCTTCTCATTTGGTGGCCAAAGTATTTGAGCTTCAGCTTCAGGATCTGGCCTTCCAGGGAACAGTCAGGGTTGATTTCTTTTAGGATTGACTGATTTGATCTCCTTGCAGTCCAAGGGACTCTCAAGAGTCTTCTCCAGCACCATAGTTCAAAAGAATCTATTCTTCGGCGCTCGGCCTTCCTTATAGTCCAACTCTCACAGCCATACATTACTACGGGGAATACCATTGCTTTGACCATGCGAACTTTTGTTGGCAAGGTGATGTCTCTGCTTTTTATCATGCTGTTTAGGTTTGCCATCGCTTTCCTCCCAAGGAGCAGGCGTCTTTTAATTTCATGGCTGCAGTTACCATCTGCGGTGATCTGGGATCCTAGGAACGTGAAGTCTGTCACTACTTCTACGACTTCCCCTTCTATTTGCCAAGGAGTGATGGGGCCAGATGCCATGATCTTAGTTTTTTTGATGTTGAGCTTCAAGCCCACTTTTGCACTCTCCTCTTTCACTCTGAGCAAGAGACTCTTTAGATCCTCTTCACTTTCTGCCATCAGAGTGGTATCGTCTGCATATCTGAGGTTATTGATCTTTTCCCCAGCAATCTTAACTCCAGCTTGTGATTCATCCAGGCCAGCATTTCGCATGATGTACTCTGCATATAAATTAAATAAGCAAGGTGACAATATACATCCTTGTCGAACTCCTTTTCCTATTCTAAACCAATCAGTTGTTCCATATCCGGTTCTAACTGTTGCTTCTTGACCCTTATACAGGTTTCTCAGGAGACATATGAGGTGGTCTGGTACTCCCATCTCTTTAAGAACCTGCCATAATTTATTGTGATCCACACAATCAAAGGCTTTAGCATAGTCAATGAAGCAGAAATAGATGTTTTTCTGGTACTCTCTTGCTTTCTCAATAATCCAGCGAATGTTGGCAATTTGATCTCTAGTTCCTCTTTGAAACCCAGCTTGTACTTCTGGCAGTTCTCTATCCACGTACTGTTGGAGCCTAGCTTGTAGGATTTTGAGCATGACCTTGCTAGCGTGTGAAATGAGTGCAATTGTGCGATAGTTTGAACATTCCTTGACGTTGCCCTTCTTTGGGATTGGAATGTAAACTGACCTTTTCCAATCCTGTGGCCACTGTTGTGTTTTCCAAATTTGTACTAAATACAAATGGTCAAATAATTTTTTTTAAAAAAGAGTCAATATTGTCCAGTGTTCCTCTAAGCTAAGTTAGTGTGAGCTAGCTCACAGTTTTTTAGCCTCCAGCTCACACATTTTCGTCTTACCTCAGGAAGGATGGCTCCAGGGACTTCCGGGTAATGGCGCGGTGCCACAGGTGATTTTTCGGGACGCTCCCAATTATCCCTGATCTTCTTTGCCTCCCCAGGGGCCTCTTGGAGGGATGTCTGGTAGCAAGAGACTTTTCCGGTCACCCCGTAAGCAGCAGCAAATGGGGTGAGATCGTGAGCATCTTGAAGCAGGAGCAAAGAAAGGCGCAAGCATGGTTTCCACGTTTTGCTGAAGCTGCGATCACCCGTTTTAAAGACTAGCGAAATTTTGTAACATGACAAAAAAAGACAACTAAACAGAAACAGACTATAATGTGAGTACATGTTTTTCTTCAAACTAAATTTGACGACCTTCGTTTAAATTCCCCCCTACAAATATCCTCGAATGTATGAAAGAGCAGCTAGGAACAGAAACGGGAAAAAAGAAGGCTTGAAGGTTTTATGGGGGCAAAGAATTAATGCTACTTGTGGAAAGTTACAATTAAGAGAACTAATGCTTGCAGGATGTTTGTACTTTATCAAGGCTTCGCTCTAAATAGTCACTTGAAGTATATGGAATTGCAGTGATTAAAGTGATTAAACTGGTGGGATCAGTGTATTTGGATGTGTAAAAAACATGGCTACAGAAATGGATATAGAGGAGGGAGATGAATACTGAACATAGAGATTGGACAACTTACTTTAAACCAACTTAAAAAGCTGCTATTTGATGAAATTCAGCAGGCAGTGGGAGAGGCATGTAAAAACCGCTTAAAGAAACCTCAGAATTGTGACGTGGACTTGATTTGGAAAAGGAGAGGAAGTCTCTACAACTTCTTTTTTTTATATATTAAACTCTCCTAAGAAGGAGAGAATTTTATTGCTTTTTATATAGAAAGGGGGAGGGTATACAGTGGGACAAAGAAAAGAGGTGAGTGAAGAGTAATTAGTATATTAAACTTTTTGTTAGTATATGTAAAGTTCTTGGCTTCTACCGTGGTTGACCATTCTTCTTTTCATCTTGCTGTAAGTCCAAAACAAACCTGTTAAGTAGATTAGTAAAGTCTTTTGGGGTTAAATGTTAGTATACTCCATCTTTGCGCTCCACGAACAAATGTTCATATCTTGGGATGTCTTCCTTTCAGATCTCTCAAGTTATATGTTGGGCCCTTCTTTGCTTTTCCATCTTCTGATTCTTCCTCTCCTTCCTCTGGGCCACTGTCTTCTTTGCTGCTTAGCATTGTCCATTTGGTGAGTTCTGCATCTTCCTCTGAACTGGCGTGTCTCTTCAGAAATTCTTGAGCTTTGAAGACGGAGTCAATCTTCTCTCTTTTATCCTTAAATTTAAAGACCAGTCCTTCGGGGATCCACCATTTGTATCTGATTTGGTACTTTTGCAAAAACAAGGTCAGTCCTTTATATGCTTTCCTTTTCATACGAATTTCATATGGAACATCTTTTAGAATCCTTATATTCTGCTCCCCAATCTTCAAGGGCATTGCTGAAGTCGCTCTTAGAATTTGATCTCGGGTTCGTTGCTTAGTAAACTTGACAATCACTTCTGCTGGCAAATTATTTTTCTTTGTAAAGTTGGAATAGGCTCTGTAGGCCATATCCATCTCTTCGCTTAATTTTTGCGCTTCTATGCCAGTTATTGGTGCCAAGGCATTCGCCAAAATACATCTGAGATCTTCTTTCTCTTCTTCCTTTATGCCCTGAAAGGGGAGAGTCAGGTTTGATTTTTCCATCTGAAGCATTAATATTTTTTTTCCTTGCATCTCTTGATGTTGTTCTATTTTGCTGACCTTTTTCTTAATTTTTTTGGTGTCTTCCGTCGAGATCAGACATTTCTTTGAAATCTCCTCCATCTTCTTAGCTGTATCTGTTAACTGTGTCTGCTGATTCTTGAGCACACTTTCCATGTTGCAAAGAGTTTTGCTGATTTTTTGCATTTGATCCAGCAGAGCGCGCAGCATCTCGCTTTTCTGTTGATTGATAGTTGGCTCCAAGGAGAGGGTACCAGAACCGGAAGTTCCCAGCTTCTTTGTCGGCTTATCTGGGACCTTCTTCTGCCCCAACATGTTTTATTGTTTACTTTTTTAAAGTTCATGCCGCGCAACTCAGGAGACAAACTACAACTTCTACGCAGGCCTGATGAGGAATGGGGTTGTCAACAAGGGACATTGTCATTACCTATAAAAGGGCTTGAAAGAAATATTATTCAAAAACCTAGTTCAAAAGAACCAATTAAAAATTCTATGACGATGGAAAGGGCGGAAGGTGATTGTCAAGAATTTTCACTTAAGGAGCCGAGGAAACTAGTTAAAAAAGGAGTAAGGCAACGCACGAGGAAGTTTAAAAGACGAAGGAGAAGAAGTAAAAACTTGAAAATTTTGGGACAGACATACCTTTCACACACTTGGGAAACTGAGATGGGAAGAAACAGAAGTGGAACTTTACACTTACAAAGAGATGAGACATTTAAAAATGGTTGTGGAAAAAAATAAACTACAGGAAATCAAGAAAAGAACCACACAATATGATTTATGGCTTATGTAATTAAGTTAAGTGTAATAGTGACATTGAGACTTAGTGGCTGAGTTCAGACTGGCAGTTTGCCCCGGTAGGGACCCAGGCCAGTGACAATTCAATCCCGGAGTGAATTGGGCATTCACACAGGCACATCTGCCTGGTGTCCCCCACCCGTAGCCAACCCGTGCTGTTGCGCTTCACTGCCGGATCAAAAAGATACCTCATAAAACTGGTAGCAAATCCATAAGCCCGCGTGTATCGCACGTTTCTCCACTTTAGGGAAGTCTGAACGTGCAGCCAAAAAGCCGGAGGCAACCCACGTTGGGCAGCAGCGATATGATTGGCAGCACTACTGCCCAATGCGGTGCCGGCACTGTGGGGTCCTCGAATTAATGGGGAAATGCCAAATACAGTGCGCCTCCGGGGCAGCAGTCTGAACACTCCCGCCCAGCTCTGCCCCATATCTTCCAGCAGCAGCCTGGGCTGTGTGAACAGGAAAACCCGGTACAGTTTATTCCAGGGCTTTTTTGCCACACCTGGCTACTGGAGCAAACTGCCAGTCTGAACTCAGCCAGTATGAAGTATCTCACAATAAGACAAAGAGAAGACGAATGATATTCCTTAACAAATTCTTTACCTTTCATATTCTTTTAAGTTTAAGGCTATAATTATGACTACAAACATGTTTTTTTCTCTTATTTCTGGTTGCTCTTTTTCTTTTTCTTTCTCTTTTCTTTCTTTCTTTTTGCTTACTTTGATGTATAAATATAATTAGCTTTCAGTGGAATAGCAAAGAAAGAGTGGAAACATGGTATTTGTGAAGTAACAAATATGATTTTCAATGAAGTTAAGTGTGAACTACCTTGTTAAAATAAGAAGAGTTGTGGTATAAATTGAAATCAAGGGTTTAATATTTATTTAAATTATATTATACATTATTATGAGTTATAAAATATTTAATAGGTAAAGGTAAAGGTTCCCTTGCTCGAAAGCCAGTCGAATCCAACTCTAGGGTTGCGGTGC
Organism: Gekko gecko; assembly: GCA_029375565.1. NCBI lineage: Eukaryota > Metazoa > Chordata > Lepidosauria > Squamata > Gekkonidae > Gekko > Gekko gecko. Next base: position 12,926,848 of record JAPDNY010000004.1, read on the forward strand.
TCATCTCCATTTCAAAGCCGAAGATCCAGCGCTGTCCGAAGACGTTTCCGTGGTCATGTGGCCAGCATGACTAAACACCAAGGTGCACGGAACGCTGTTACCTTCCCACCGAAGTGGTACCTATTTATCTACTTGCAATTTCTTGCTTTCGAACTGCTAGGTTGGCAGGAGCTGGAACTAGAGACAGGAGCTCACCCCGTCATGCGGCACCCGGGTCTCGAACTGCTGAACTACTGACCTTCCACAGCCTGCAGTTCAGCGTCTTAACCACTTGAGCCATCGCAGCTCCTAAAATATTTAATAGCTAAATGAAAATTAGGTAGTTAGTAGTTCATTTAATTGAAAAATAAATTGAGGTAAGAGCCACTATGTGGGGAAGAGAGAAGAAGGACTTTTGGTTGGTTTCCCTCTTACTCCTGGTTGTTCTGAAGTGTGAATTTAAATGTGAAAGTTTTATTTAAATATACACAGTAGTTAAATGGTAATAATAGAATGCTTTTCTAAGTTTGGATGGGTCATGGAAAGTGTTTTTTCTTTTTCTTTCTTTCTTTTTTTCTTTTTCTCTTTTTTGACAAATGGGGTAATTAAAAGAGCAAACTGAAGGAATAGCTGCTTTGATTGGAAACACGTGTTAAAACATGAATTATTAAGGAGGGAAAAGCCAGACTGATTGTTATGTTAGAATTTTGATGGAGATAAGACAGGATGATTAGGTCTTATTTGTGTTCTGTATTGTCTGTTATACTGGAAAATCAATAAACATATTATTAAGAAAAGGAAGGACGGCTCCAGAGCAAACTAATTTATGCAGTAGCCAAATTGCTCACTCACAACTTTAATGCCAGTAGCTCACCAAGTAGAGTTTTTGCTCAACGGACTCCACAGCTTAGAGGGAGCATTGGTATTGTCTACTCGGACCAGCAGTGGCTCTCCAAGGTCTCAGACTGATGTCTCAAATTCACATCACCTCCTACCTGATCCTTTTAACGAGAGATGCCAGGGATTGAACCTGGGACCTTCTGCATGCTAAGCAGAGGCTCTGCCAGGGAGCCACGATCTCTCCCCATAAGTTGCAGGTCACTTGCGGTGAATCCATACGGTTTTCAAGGCAACAGACATTCAAAGGCGGTTCGCTATTGCTTGCCTTTGTGCAGTGACCCTGGACGTTCTTGGTGGTCTCCCATCCAAAGACAAACCAGGGCCAACCCTGCTTAGGATGTGAGACCTGATTAGATTGGGCTAGCCTTGCTTGAAAGCCAGTTGAATCTGTCTCTAGTGGGTGGTGCTCATCTCCATTTCCAAGCCGTAGAGCCAGGGTTGTCCGAAGACTGCTCCATGTGCCCCTTGGCATTTAGTCACGTGGCCGGCATGACTAAATGCCGAGGGGAACAGAACACTGTTACCTTCCAACTGAAGCAATATCTATTTCTCTACTTGCAATTTCTTGCTTTCGAGCTGCTAGGTTGGCAGGAGCTGGGGCCAGAGACGGGAGCTCACTCCGTCACACGGCAGTAGGGTTTTGAACTGCTGGGCTACTGACCTTCTGGTCTGCAACTCAGCATCTTAACTTCTGAGCCACCGCGGCCCCTACTGTGCCATCTAGGTCAGGGCAAAAGACATACAGAGACGGTTTGCCATTTGCCTGTCTCTGCATAGCAACCCTGGATTTACTTGGTGGTCTCCCATTCAAATACTAACCAGGGCTAATTAGCTTCTGAAATATGATGAGACTGGGCTAACAGGGGCTGTCCAAGTCAAGGCAACTTCCACTCATCCTCCACCAACTCTGCTTACTTCTCCCTCACACGTAAACATGACAAGGTCACTGTAGGCATTTTCAGCCATTATAATCATGTGTATTGGGAGCCTACAAGCCTCACATAGTGGGAGCATGTGCCAGCTACAATCCTTTTAAAATGCATGGTTGCCACACATGTGAACAGGAGCCAACATGCATAGTTGCCATGCATGGACTATTTAGGTACATATAAACCTACTATGGGATTCTTCAGGGTTCGCTTTCATGCATACCAACATTCTTGCATTCGTGCATACCAACATCTTTCACATCACCAGAGAATGGGCGGGATATAAATGCAAATAATAAAAATAATAAATAAATAAATAAACATTAGAGAAGCCAATGTTGGATCAGGCCAATGGCCCATCCAGTCCAACACTCTGTGTCACACAGTGACCAAAACGCAGGTGCCATCTGGAGGTCCCTCAGCAGGGCCAAAACTCCAGAAACCCTCCCACTGTAGCATCCCAAGCACCAAGAAGAAACAGCATCACTGTCCCAGACAAAGTCTTCCATCTTAAGAACATAAGAACAGAAGAGAAGCCAATGTTAGATCAGGCCAATGGCCCATCCAGTCCAACACTCTGTCACACAGTGGCCAAAAATACCAGGGGCCATCAGGAGGTCCAGCAGTGGGGCCAGGACCCTAGAAATCCTCCTACTGTTGACCTCCCCAAGCACCAAAAATACAGAGCCTCACTTGCCCCAGAGTCCTTATCTATACCTTGTGGCTAATAGCCACTGATGGACCTCTGCTCCAGATGTTTATCCAATTCCCTCTTGAAGCTGTCCGTGCTTGTAGCTGCCGCCACCTCCCGTAGCAGTGAATTCCATGTGTTAATCACTCTTTGGGTGGAGAAGGACTTCCTTTTATCTGTTCTAACCTGTCTGCTCAGCAATTTCATTGAGTGCCCACGAGTTCTTGTATTATGAGAAAGGGAGAAAAGTACTCATTTCTCTGCCTGCTCTATCCCATGCATAATCTTGTAAACCTCGATCACGTCACCCCTCAGTCATCATTTCTCCAAGTTAACCTTGTGGTTAAGCCACTGATGGACCTCTGCTCCTTATGTTTATCCAGTCCCCTCTTGAAGCTGTCTATGCTTGTAGCCACCACTACTTCCTGTGGCAGTGAATGCCATTTGAATCCACCTTTAGTCTCCATGAGAAAGGTCGGCTAGAAATAAGGCAAAGAAGTAAATACATGGATAAATGGTGTGGGTTAATCTAAGGCAGCTTCAGATGTCTGTATATTTCTGGCAGCCAGGCCTGATTGGCAGTAGTAGAGCAAAATGACGATATGTGTCCTTCAAATGCGGACAGTTGCCGTTTTTTAATTTTTTTCTCCTGGCAGTGGTCCGATGACCTTACTGGGTATAGGACAAGATGAGATTTGGCAGCTGGTTTTTATATTTGTCCAAGAGATGTGTCGACAGGACAGATGCGTCTCCTGGCTGCCTGCCAGGAGAAGAAAACAAAATGTGCCAATTCTATGGGTACACTGGGGAGTCCAGAGGACCAGGACTGGGTGGTATGTCTAGGACTTCTGCCACTATCCCCCGTTGTGTTTGCCTACAGAAAGAATTTGTTCCCATTCAATTGCAAATCCCACAGCACAATGACAGGGGAAAGTTCCATTTCTGCTGACCTTGTTTGATTAGAGAGTTTTGGCCCAGGGCTGTCACAGTAGTCGCCCCATCCTTCTCTAATGAGACATTCCTAATACCTTGGACCGGATTGCAAACCATCTTTCCAAAGCACCTTTTCTAATGACCATCAGACTTTTTCCCCCCAGAAGGCCAGCCGTCAGTCATACCGATGAGTAAAACTAACTTGGTTTGATGAGCCATCTTTTTCTAGCCCTTTCCAGTGGGGACACTGAATTAACAGGCAGCTATAATCATTGGGTGGATGAGAAAAAACAGGGACGAGTGGAAGGTGCTCCAGATGAATTTCAGGCAGCGGTTGTCAAATTGTCAAGACTTGCGCCGTTTCAGATGAGTGACAAATTAAGCAGAAGTTTCCTCCCCCCCACACACACACGCCAGTTCCCATGGGAGATGGTTTCAATTTCTATTCTTAAGCCTGGAAGAAAGAGAGTATTTGAAAAGACTGGTGCGAAGACGTTTTATAAGAATCCACTCCGCATCCTGTGACAAATTGGGTTCGTTGACATCTCCCAAAACGATCACAAGGTTGAAACCATCTTTCCTCGGCGGAAGCATCTGGGGCATTTTGGTTTAGCAAAAAGACAACTGAGCAGTGACATGACAGGGGTCTACCAAATTATGAATGATGCGTACGAAGTAGATAGAAACTTTTCTTTTTTTCTCCTATAATGCCTGAATGCTGGATCACCTTATGACATTTATCAGCAAATGACTGAGGGTTGCTTGTCCTTCAAGGCCTGCAGCTCCTATTTCCTGTTGCTGCTCAGAACAGGGACAGGAGAAAAATAAAACTAAAAAAATGGTAATTGGGGCTACGGCATGGCATCACTTCTGGAGGAAACCCAGAAAACCAGGAAGCGGCGTAACACCTCATTAGGGATCACTGTAAACTCTATGGTAAATCCACAGCATTTCTGGTGATTCCTAGAAAGGACTGACATCACATCCAGGTTTCCCTGGAAAACCGATGTCAGTCCTCTCTAGGAATCACTTCCACATTTCCCTGGAAGTGATGTCACACATCATCCATGATGGGTGCAACTGCTCACTGGCCTGTCAGTGACTGTTTGATTGTACTCCTCCCCAACACAACAACCCAAGGTAATATTTTTTTTCCTGAAGCCATAGCTGCCATTTTTAGGGTTTTTTTAAATGAAAATTGCTATTGCACTCTTGTGACCTAACATTTTAATGATCCATTGCCATGAGTGCAAGGCCCAGTTGTTGTTGTTTTTAATTAAGTCTCTCAAGCCCCTTTCATTGAAGAGTTATAAGAGTACAGGTGCTCCCTGCCACTTCCCTGTGTGTAACTCCACAACTGAAAGAGTTATAAAGTTCCTTTTAAAAAAGCAAAACAAGAACCTGAATGGTAGGACTTCAATGACTGTGGCAATGGATCATCAAAACATTATTTCACAGCCGCCATTATCTATTTAAAAAGAACAAAAAATATATATATAAAAGGGCCTTTCATGTATATGGATAGTGAACAATGCAGGAGAAAGTGTTGGACTGGATGGGCCATTGGCCTGATCGAACATGGCTTCTCTTATGTTCTTATGTCTTGGGCAGCCATAGAGAGTTAAATCAATCCCAAACGATATAAATCAGTCCAAAAATGCTCTTAAAAAAACCCTACCTTTCAGTGTTAATCTAAATATGTGTGTATGTTAAGTGCCATCAAGTCATTTCTGACCCATGGTGACCCTATGAATTAATCACCTCTAAATCATCCCATCATTAACAGCCTTATATCTTGCAAACAGAGGCCCATGGCTTCCTTGATTGAATGGTGGACCTCCTGATGGCACCTGTGATTTGGCTTCTGTGTGACAGAGTGTTGGTCTGGATGGGCCATTGGCCTGATCGAACATGGCTTCTCTTATGTCCTTATGTCTGGGGCAGCGATGCTCAGTATTCTTGGAGCTTGGAGGGGCAACAGTGGGAGGGCTTCTGGAGTTCTGGCCCTGCTGGTGGACCTCCTGATGGTCCCTGGTTTTTGGCCGCTGTGTGACACCGAGTGTTGGACTGGAAGGGCCACTGGTCTGATCCAGCATGGCTTCTCTTATGTTATTATGTCTGGGGCAGCGATGCTCTGTATTCTTGGTGCTTGGGGGGGCAACAGTGGGAGGGCTTCTGGAGTTCTGGAGTGACTGGAGTGTCACACAGTGGCCAGATCACAGGTGCCATCAGGAGGTCCGCCAGGAGGTCCACCAGAAGGGTTGCCAACTCCACTATCTAGTAATGCTCTGAATTTACCAGTGGTTCCTGGAGCTACCTGGAGCTATATACTGTCACTTCTGGGTTGTACCTGGAAATGATATAGTGACATTGGTGACATCGCCAACATCACACGCATGCCTCCCGCTAGTTCATAGGCTCCAAACCCTGGATAATCATGTTCCTCAGAGTGCCTTGCTCATGGATACTGCTATCGCAGTTTTCCAGGCATTGTAACAAAAGGAGGATCGAATGGAGGAGAGGACAGCAATGTTGGCCACATGTATTTATTTATTTTTATTTTATTTCTATCCCGCCTTCCCTGCAAATGGGCTCAGGGCAGGTCACAGCACAGAAATTACTAAGAAAGGGCAATCAACTTTAAAAACTCCAAAAACAACTATTTATGACACAGAATGGTGGGTGCAGCCACAAAACAGCTGCCACAAAATGGCTCCCATGGGAGGTGGAGCCAGCCATAAAATGGCTGCCTTGGCTTACCTTTGGTCACATAGGGCGGTTCTGCATCTAGCATTCGCTCTACGTTTTCTCAACCGGGAGGGGAAAGTGCAGCTCAAAACCACATTCAAATACCTCAGGGCAACGCCCTGCTGATTGCGAAGTCAGCACTGAATGGCCATAAATCTATGCCGAAAGGACCATATTTGTATTTATTTATTTATTATTTGTATTTATAGCCCACCCATCACGTGAGCAGGCTCAGGGCGGGTAACATCAGAAAACATACAATAAATACAATTAAAAACCCAATGATCAAAGGAAATGAAAGAGTCATGCCGTGTGAAGAGCAACGCTCCCTCTAAGCTGTGGAGCTTTGTGAGCAAAAATTCTACTTTGTGAGCTGCTGTCATTAAAGTTGTGAGAGAGCGATTTGGCTGCTGCATAAATTAATTTGCTCTGGAGCCATCCTTCCTGAGCTAAGACAAAAATGTGTGAGCCAGAGGTTAAAAAACTGTGAGCTAGCTCACACTAACTCAGCTTAGAGGGAACACTGGTGAAGAGTACCATAAAATCTGATGATCCGAGAAAGTGAAAGCAGCGTGCGATGCAGAGGGAGATTTCTGTTCCAGTGTGGCTTTCGTAAAACAACAAAGGGAAAAGCCAGTGCAGAATTGCCCACAGTCAAGATCCTTGTTGTTTTAAAAAAATCTGCACTGTCAATCAAATCTCCAGTGACCAATAAGAAGCCTTGCTGGGCAAAAGCCCCACCCAGCCTCACTCACTTTCTAAGAACACTTGAGGGGCAATAGGAAAGGTGTCAGCAGACACCATGGAGCACGTGGGCACCACGGTGGGGGCCCTGCCCTAGGCCAACAAGCCCTTGTCCTTTCATTTGAGGACTGTATTAACCCATGATGCTTCGTGACTGATTATACTGGCATTGTATGCGCCTTCTACTGAGATCGGGTCCCACTATAGCCTATTGGCTTTTGAATAAGAAATACTCGAAACGCAGCAGATTGCATCCGGACTATGAGTCAAATGGCTTTCTATGGCTTATGAAATTCATGAATGTCCACTCCGTGATGAAACGCACGTCAAATTGGACTATGATATTACAACACAACTGGGGTGAGAGACAGTGAAATATTTGGGACTTTATTCCATATTGTTTTTTGTATTCTGGTTACACCTTGGCCATCATTGTTATATTTCTGTTTATTGAATTGTTATTCTATATCGTTATATATCCACCTGTTTATTTTCAGCCAGTGGTTTTTGTGCTTTATTCCTGTCTTTGTGCACTGGCTCCCCTTCCTTTTTGGTTTATACTGTTGTTTTTATCAGGAGATGCGCTCCAATATAATCTCCCCATTGCTTAAAAGATTTCCAGGCTGCTCTGATGCTGATATTTTAAAGAAGCTATTATTGGGTGTCAATCCACATCCCACTATTAGTTGTGCAAAAAAAATAAATAAATCAATGGCTTATACAGTCTGCCCGGAAATTCTATGTACGGATTTTACAATTTTGTAAATCCCAACTGTTGTGTTAGCAGGATGACCTTTCGTATTCTTCTGTTTACTTTATTGTATATCTTTTGAGCTTTCGGTTTGTACTGGTCATTGACCGAATAAATCTGAACCTGAACTGATCTCCAAATGACAAAGATCAGTTTCCCGGGAGCAAATGGCTGCTTTGGAGGGTGGACTCTATGATATTGTACCCTGCTCCTCCCCAAACCCCACCCCTTCCAGGCTCTGCCCCCCAAATCTCCAGGAACTTCTTAATCCAGAGCTAGCCACCCTAGAACACACACAGGTGGACAGATCAAAAGAGAGGCATGAAGACACCCTAGAACCAGCACTGCTAAACTAGTATTAAAATACAAGATTCAGAACATCTGCCTGAAAAGCAGAAGCAGAGCAGGAAAGGAAGCGGTCCGGAAAACAGGAAAAGGTCAGGTGAAATCAGGGGTAAAAAGTCTGAGGTGAATCAATAATAAGTTACCTCAGAATTATTATGTATTATGTATGTAATGTATTCAAAAACTCCAGTTAATATGTTTCCAGCAAGTTAGAGTTTTCAGCTTTTCACAAAGTCTTAGAACCTTTGAAGACAGTCTTTATTTTCAGTTTCTTCTAAACACTCCAGTATTAATTCTACAGTTTAACTGCAAGATTCAGAAGGCAGGGATACACTTCCTAGTACCCAAATTCCTTCTCTTGAAACAAACCAGGAATCAATCCACTGTTTAGAGCTATCTCCTTTTTCAACTGGGCAGGGAATTACTTCTCTAAACTAGAAGCTCTGTCCCTTTTTCTGGCCCAAATGGTTTTCTGTAATCCTCCTACTCCTCCTTGCCACCTTCCCAGTCATCAGTCAGTGCTAAACTAAACTCTTTTCAGCAGTCAGTTCCCAACTCTTTCTTCTCAACCGATGCTGTCTTGTACAAAGATTTTGCAAAGCTTGCACTCTACTGCTGAGCGGTCACTTCCACCCAAGCTGAGTGTGGCTGTCCAAGGATAGGCTAATAGGGGGTTGATGAACTCATCGTCCTCTATTTGATGCCCAGCTGGGTGTGCAAAATGGACTGTCAAGCATATGTGGCGGGTAAGGTACATTTGGCTTGGCTGGTTACAAGTTGTGCATGCCTGAGAACCTATAATTGGTTTCTCAACAAGATTTAGGTTTTTATTTAAACATACCTTAAAGTATACAGACAGATCTCTCTCTCTCTCTCTTTCTCTGTATTCTAAATAGAAGAGGCATATCTTTTATCATAGGTATTTTTTAAAAAATTCTGCATAATAATCACAACCATGAGATTTAGTATGATCAAAGTAAGCAATAATTCAGGTGGGGTGGCCACGTTGGTCTGAAGCAGCAGAACAAAATTTGAGTCTGGATACACCTTTAAGACCAACCAAGTTTAATTCTGGGCATAAGCTTTTGTGTCTATGCATACTTCATCAGATACATTAGATACATCCCATTAAGTGTGCATGCACACGAAAACTTATACCCAGAATTAAACTTTGTTGGGCCGATTTCCCACAAGCGCTGTTCCGCGCTCGCCTTCCCTTTTGCCCCATTGTGTGTCTATTTCACACAAGCTGGGTGACCTTGGATTGACTAGATATGGGGAAAATCACAGGAAGTTGCGAGGCAAAATGTGGACTGCAGCAGCTTGTGTGAAATTGACACGCACCATGGGGCAAAAGGGAAGGGCGAGTGCGGAGCAACGCTTGTGGGAAATCAGCCCTTGGTTTTAAAGGTGCCACTGGGCTCAAACTTTGTTCCAAAGTAAGCAATGTTCAAGTTTTGACTTTCCAACCTTCTGCATAGTGTTTTTGCAAAGACCTGAAATCTGAAGTATCCTTAACTAGAAGACATTGCTTAAAAAAATCAAGTTAAAGGGAGATCTACATTTTAATTTTTGAAAGCACTTGTAAAGGAAGAGAACTTGCTTGAGGTCTTCCTTTGCCGAACCCTTTCCCCTCCAATTATTTCACAGTTGGCAGCGTCTGTTTTTGCAAGGCTCTTACGAATGGCGTGTTGTGTGCGACATAACTTTTTGGAGCACCATTTTCAGTCTTAAATTAAGGAGAATCAAAAGAACAGAATGGACTGAAGGGCACACTGCAATCACTAGTGAACAGATGTTATACTTCCACTGGCTCTCAGATCGGCAGGAAGGAACACCCAGCACCATTTCAGCCCCAAAGCTGAAGACATAAAGCATTAGGAAAGAGATAAGAGATTTAATGGCAGTGATATGGGCTTCAATACTGGCATCCTTGAAGCCTGTGGCTCTGTCTCTCATCTGCTTGGTGTGTCTCCAAAGTGATGCAATCAACAGGGTGGATGATGCCAGAAAGAACAGAAGGGGGATGATAGCTGAAGTCAGAAATATAACAAAGGACTCAAGGAAGGAGATGTTCCCTGAGAGGCTTTCGGTGGTGGTATTTTTCAGATGGTCCCTGGTTGAGTTGCAGAGGCGAGTGCTGTAATCCATCCATATGGAAGGCAGAGAAGAGATCAAGGACAGCAGCACTGATCCAACCAGCAGCCATGGAACCATCCCAGTGATTCTCAGCTTCATTCGCAGCAAATAATGGTGGGTGAAAGTGGTGATCTTCACACAGTAGAAGATGCTCAGAGAAGCAGCAAAACAAAGGCAAGCTGTACTGGCCAACACCGTCAGGACCGATTGTACTTTGAGAACATTCGGCTGTTGGATCTCCAGGTGGAGGGTGGAATGCAGTATGGTGCCTTGGAGAAGAAGCCTGGAGGAACTAAGACAAATCAGAATCATGTCGCAAGGGGACAGCTTTCGCCCTCGTGCCCAGTCCACGCAGCCAACAGCCACAATAAATGCGCTAGCTACAATTCCCATGATGCTGTGGGCTGTGATGATGACCTGAAAGACGGTGTGGATGGAAAGCAACATCTTAGCATTCGCTACAGGCCCTCTTGCTGTCTACCCACCACAATTATGTCCACAGTCAATAAGAGGCTTTGGCCACACCTGTCAAGATAACTTCTGTTCGTACCTTTCAGTGGCAGCATTGGAAGATGGGATCCTGAACCACGTCAACATTTGGTGTGATATGATACAACAGTTCCATTATCCTTCTGTATTTGCCATCCCCTGTTAAAAACGTATGTGTTTTCTCTCCGGCGTTTCTTGTTTCCTCAGAGCAGGGCGACACCTGAAATCTATACCACCTGTTTTATTTCAGTGTTGTTTCAATACATGCAAATTCCCTGATGTGCTTTTACTTTGGCTTTTACCCCAAACTGTTTCTCATGAACCTCTCATATTTGCATTGTGCATTTGCTTAAACCCGTCTCGTGTTACCTTCTTCTCTTCCTGCTCTCTGTTCTCTCCCTACTGTCAATTTTTAGTGTCTGTGATTTTTTGATAGGATTATGCTGTCATATCTACTGGACATTGATGTGCATGACCTTTAAAGCTCTTCACGACCTGGGACCCACATACTCGAAGGACTGTCTCCTTCCATATGACCCCCCTGCACCAAAGACAGGCATCGGGCAGCCATCTGTCGGTTATCCCACCACTCAGGGTGGTCTATCTGGCATCAACCAGAGCCCAAGGCTATTCCACTGTGCCTCCAGATCTGTGGAATGGGCTCCCTGAAGAAGAGAAGAAATTGGATTTATACCCCGCCCTTCACTACCCAAAGGAGTCTCAGAGCAGCTTACAAACGCCTTTCCCTTCCCCTCCCTACAACAGACACCCTTGTGAGGTAGGTGGGGCTGAGAGAGCTCTGACAGAAACTGCTCTTTTTCAAGAACAGCTCTTATCAGAACTACGGCTTGCCCAAGGTCACATCAGCAGGTGCAAATGGAGGAGTGGGGAATCAAACCCAGTTCTCCCAGATTAGAGTCTGCACAGTGAGCCACTACACCAAACTGGGAAAGGGGAGGTACTGCAAGGCCTGCCTTTTTGCCAGAACTTTTTTTGGGGGGTGGAGGGTGGGGATTGAACCACAGGGATCTTTTAAGAGGGAAGGGAGGGATTTGGCACCTGTTATTTTTATCTTTTGGGTCAGCTGAGGAAATTTTAATTATTATTGAAACCTCCCTTAAACCAAGAGAAAGGGCAGTAGATAAATGGTCGATTAACAATTTAGCACAATAGGCATAAACAGAACCATCACTCTCCCTTTTCAAATCATAACCATACAGACTGGCCCACTGCACTTCTTCTGTCCACTTTAACACTTCACACTTTACAAGGATTGCTTTCTCTCCAGCTTACCAGAAATCTCTCAATGGACACTGTGTACAGTATATACTGTATTTACCCATCACTGGCCTCTATGAATGAATGAATGAATACTATGCTGTCAAGTCACGACTGACTCATGGTGAACCCGTCTATTAGATGATCAAGGCAAGAGACAGCCAGAGGTGGCTTGCCGTTGCCTTCCTCTGCATAGCAACCTTAGTCTTCCTTGGCGGCCTCCCATCCAAGTACCAATGAGGGCCAACCCTGCTTATCTTTCCAGATTTGGTTAGCCTGGGCCATCAAGGTCACAACAAAATACATACAGAGGTGCTTTGCCATTGCCTGCCTCTGCAAAGCGAACCTGGACTTCCTTGGAGGTCTTCCATCCAAGTACCAACCAGGGCCAACCCTGCTTATCTTTCCAGATATGGCTAGCCTGGGCCATCAAGGTCACAACAAAATACATACAGAGGTGCTTTGCTATTGCCTGCCTCTGCAAAGCGAACCTGGACTTCCTTGGAGGTCTCCCATCCAAGTACTAACCCATAGCCAACCCTGCTTAGCTTCCAAATTCTGGCTAGACTGGGTTCTCAGACACCATTTCAGTACTGGACGAGGATCCCAGGTTTGCATCCCCACTCTGACATGAAAGTTTGCAGGGTGACCTCTGGCACGTCACACGCACTCAGACCAAGCTCTCTCAGAGGGTTGTTGCAAGCATGAAATGTAGGAGAAGAGAACCATGTCAGCTGTTTGGGTCGCCACTGGGGAGGAAGCCTGAAAATACATGAAGTAAAATAAATGTAAAATAAAGCCTTATACCAACCCAGGTCCCAGTCACACGAGTGAGATAATCTGGGAGGGGAGTGAGGCTTTTTGCCCCGGAACAAAATGGAGTGCGATATTGCAATCAGACGTTCCCCCCAGGGTCTGTGCTCACGCCATCAGCCGCCGATCACGCACTGATGGTGAAGCATGGCACAGAAGGGCAAGGCAGTTCATGCGCAGTAATGCGTTCGTGCGCATGCATAGTTCTGCGTTTGTGCACATACCATGGAGGCCTAAAAAACCCCCATCTGGTGGGATACAGACGGGTGCCAGATGCGATGGAATACCAGGGCTTCTGCGATCCGATGCCCGCCCATGCCCCGCATTTTCCAGAAAATAGTGCACTTTCCCAGGTATCTTTTTACTCCGGATCTTCGGTGGGGCAATACGGGTTGCCGACGGGTGCGGGACACTTGCCAGATGTTTTCATGTGATTGCGCCCATAAAATCTGCCTGGCATCTGTCCCTATCATGTGGCTAATTCTGTATAGGACCGGACCCCCAGTTAAGTAGGTCGGTGAAGACAAAGGGGCTGAGGCTAAGAACAGCTTGGATAATGGCAGGGGCAAAATTCCACCTGAGAACTTTGAGGATCCGAGTACGGATGCTGCCGCATTTCTCATTCCCCACTGCTTTGAGTCAAAAATCTTCACTTCGTTTCAGGTCTTCTTTGCTTGTACTAAGGGAACCCCCGAGTATTTGTTTTTGTAGCATTTTTCGGTTTCATTGCAGTTAAATTTCCCCATTACATTTACACAGTTTGAATGCTGTTTCTGTATTAATGGGAAATCAATGGTCTGTAGTGTAAATATGGCACAACCAAAAGGAATAAATGAGGAACGCCAGGGATGAAAATGAACAAAATGAGGGGCTATGGCTAAGCGGAAGAGCATCAGCTGGGCATGGGAAATGAAAAGGCTCACAATGACAGCATACCAAAACAAAACCGGAAAGGACACAAAAGAAAGTATACTTGTACATCCCTAAATTCAGAGAGTAGAGTTCACACCTTTACACTGGCTCTCTGCAGCTACAGAAGCCAAACTATGAAAGGTGATTACAGTCCCCTTTTAGCAATTTGTATGCATTCCTCTCTTTCTTTTCTCTTGCAACCTCCTGCCTCTACATACAGGTAACTCTTCAGTGTCAAAAGAGGCCAATGCGGTCTTGGGTTGTATCAACAGAGGCATAACATTCAAATCGCAAGACATGATAGTCCCATTGTACACTGCATTGGTCAGGCTGCATCTGGAGTATTATGCATGGGACAGAGCAGGCAGAGAAAGAAGTACTTTTCTCCCTTTCTCACAATACAAGAACTCACGGACACTCAATGAAATTGCTGAGCAGTTGGATTAGAATGGATCAAAAGAAGTACTTCTTCACCCAAAGAGTGATTAACACATGGAATTCACTGCTATGGGAGGTGATGGTGGCTACAAGCATGGATGGCTTCAAGAGGGAATTGGATAAACATCTGGAGCAGAGGTCCATCAGTGCCTGTTAGCCACAAGGTATAGATAGGAACTCTCAGTTTGGGGCAAGTGATGCTCTGTATTCTTGGTGCTTGGGGGGAGGGAACAGTGGGAGGGCTTCTAGTGTCCTGGCCCCACTGCTGGACCTCCTGATGGCACCTGGTATTTCTGGCCACTGTGTGACAGAGTGTTGGACTGGATGGGCCATTGGCCTCATCCAACATTGGCTTCTCTTACGTTCTTATGTATTGTGTGCAGTTCTGGAGGCCTGAAAGGATGTGGACAGAATGGAGCGGGTGCAGAGGAGAACGGCAAGGGCGATCAGGGGCCTGGGGACCAAGAAGTCCTACCAGGAAAGGCTGAGGGACTTGGGAATGTAGAGTCTGGAGAAGAGGAGGAGGAGGAGGGACAGGATGGCTCTCTTGAAGTCTTTGAAGGCCTGTGACTTAGAGAAGGGCAGGGAGCTGTTCCTTTTGGCAGCAGAGGAGAGGACTCACAATAATGGGTTGAAATGAAGGGCGGGAAGGTACTGGATATTAAGAGTTGTGCAACAGTGGAATCAGCTGCCTGGGGAGGTGGTGAGCTCCCCCTCACTGGCAGTCTTTAAGGAGTGGCTGGACAAACCCTTGTCTCTAGGCTGATCCTGTATTGAGCAGGGGGTTGGACTCGATGGCCTGTATGGCCCCTTCCAACTCTGTGATTCTATGATTCATTACACAAGAAGAGCCCCGTTGAATCCAACCAATGGTCCATCTCATGCAGCATCCTGGTTTCCATGGTGACCAGCCAGGTGCCCTCGGAAGGTTTACAAGCACCCAGGACAGAGCCTCCTTCTACTCCCCCCCAACTGATATCCAGAGGTGCATTTTTTTCCAGCTCTGTCATCTTCCCCTTTATCACTTCACCACCAACAAACAAAACAGTCACACATATGGAACTTTTGGAGGTGTACATATCCAAATGAATTTAATCTTCATCCTTAACCAGCGGTTCAAACTGTATCTGCGAAACGTACAGGGCAAACTTGGGCTGCTTTCTCACATGACTGATAATGCGCTTTCAATGGACTTTAGCAACCGTTTGCGAAGGAAAATCCACTTTATTGATTTACTCACTTATTAGCCACCTTTCTTCCTTGCAGAGCTCAGGGCAAATTACAAACAGAGACGAAACACATCAAATAAAATACTTAAAAAGGGCATATAAAAACAAAATTTTAAAAACACTGTCCAGGACTTCTACTAAACATAAACCAGTGTTGTCCTAAATAGAACAGTCTTCAGTTGCAAACTGTTTCTAAAGTGCATCGTCCAGTATGAGTGAAAGCAGCTCTGAACGGAGTTACCCCCTTCTAAATCCATGGAAGTCCATAGGGCTTAGAAGGGAACAGCTCTGCTTAGCTGAGGGACTTGGGAATGTTCGGTCTGGAGAAGAGGAGATTGTGGGGAGGCAGGGAGCTGTTCTGTTGGCAGCAGAGGACAGGACTCGCAAGAATGGGTGGGATTATGAGTAGAATGGCCTCAGAGGTTACAATGCAGACCAGAAGGTCTGTAGTTCAGCAGTTCGAGACCCGAGTGCCGCATGACGGAGTGAGCTCCTGTCTCTGGCCCCAGCTCCTGCCAACCTAGCAGTTTGAAAGCAAGAAATTGCAAGTAAATAAATAGGTGAGAAGATAACAGCTTTCCGTGCGCCTCAGCGTTTATTCATGCCAGCCACATGACCACGGAAACGTCTTCAGATAGCGCTGGTTCTTTGGCTTGGAAACGGAGATAAGCAGATAACGCTCCCTAGAGTCAGATTTGACTGGCTTTTGAGCAAGGGAAACCTTTAAGTGTGTGGACTCTAATCTGGGAGAACCGGGTTTGATTCCCCACTCCTCCATGTGCAGCTGCTGGATGACCTTGGGAAAGCCATAGTTCTGTCAGAGCTATTCTTGAAATAGCCGTTCTCTCAGAGCACTCTCAGCCCCACCTACCTCACAGAGTGTCTGTTGTGGAGAGGGGAAGGGAAGGGAGTTTGTAAGCCACTCTGAGACTCCCGAGTGAAGGGCGGGGTATAAATCCAATATCTTCTCTTCTTCTTCTATGAGCAAAAAGGAACCTGCTGAGTATTAGGAATTTTTTTTCCAGTTAGAGTAGTTCAGGAGGAGGGGCTGTGGTGCAGAGGCAGAGCCTCTGCTTGGCATGGAGAAGGTCCCAGGTTCAATCCCCGGCATCTCCAGTTTGTCATCTCATATCAGTTGTAATAGTGGGAGATCTCCAGCCATAACCTAGAGGTTGTATATCAAAATCAGAGCTCACGGGAGGAGACTGTAGCGATATAAAGACACTCCATGAATGAATTACAAACAAAAGCAGAAAGATTATACTGTACAAAATAATTCAACAAAGTTCAACAAACCCTTATATATTTTTAAAGAGCTAGGAACAAAAAGTACTTGTACTGATGTAAGTTGTGTCAGAATATTGTGACTCCAGGTTCTCAGTGCATACTTAATGGTGAATGTTGAATGTTCACCACCACCACTATTGCAGAAGCCTAATCGGCAGAAAGAGAACATGTCAGTGGGGCGATTGGAAAACTAGTTGAAGGAGAATTGTTGAAACTTTATTTCAGTGAGTATGTATGTGCTGACAACTGGGGATGTAGTAAATATGTTATAATATAGTGGATGTGACATAGAAGTATATTTTCAGTTTAACAGCTAAAGAGTACCAGGTATCTGAAGGAGTAGAACGTGAACGCGACAGTGAAGCCAGCCGTGTATAGCTGCTGCTCATGCAAGACATAGAACCTTTGTTCTCCTGAAGTTTTTTATACAAAGGATTTGTGGGCTTCATTTAGAATTTTCTATTTGTATCAAGTACTTTTCGTTCCTAGCTCTTTAAGAATATATAAGGGTTTGCCGAAACTTAACAAAGATTTAAAACTGTTTGAATTGTTTTGTACAATATAATCGTTCTGCTTTTGTTCGTAATTCATTCACGGCGTATCTTTATATTGATACAACCACCTGGTAGGCTGGCACCCCTAGTAATGGGAAAGGTTTTGCACAGGGAAGCCAGATTCACCATTTACTCAATTTGGATTTGAGAAGCAAAGATAACTGTGAAGAGCTCCAGGAGGATCTCCACAAACTGGGTGAGCGGGCAACAATGTGGCAAATGAAGTTCAGTGCTGTTTAGCATAAGGTGATGCACATTAGGACAAAAAATCCCAACTTCAAGTATAGGGTAATGGGGCCTGAACTTGCTGAGTCTGAGAGGGGAAAAGATCTCGGGGTCCTAGTGGATAGCCCAAGGAAAGCCAAAATACTGGAACTCAGGGGCATCCAATGAAACTGGTGGGCAGTAGGTTCAGGACAGACAAAAGGAGATAGTTCTTTACACAGAAAGTGACTGAAACTTTGGAATTCACTGCTTGAGCATGTTGTGATGTCCACAGATGGCTTTAAAGGGGGGTTAGACAGATTCATGGAGGATAGGTCTATCAGTGGTTACTAGCCCTGGTGGCTGAAGGGATCCTCCATGTTCAGAAGCAGTCAACTGGTGAATCCCAGTGCTGGGAGGGAACATCTGATGGAGACCTTGGCCTCTATGCTCTGCTTTTCAACCTCCAGAGGAACTGATTGGCCACTGTGTAAGACAGGATGCTGGACTAGATGGACCAGATGGACCACTGAACCATCTAGGGCTTATATTCTTATGACTTAGCTTAATGTTTATAAGTCTTTTTCGCATTTTGGGGGTAGGGAACTTCTATCGAGGCTGGTAATGTATGTGTCCATTTGCACTACTTTAGTGGTGGTGGAAAGTGCCACTGAGTCAAAGCTGACTTGTGACAGCCCTCGGGGTTTTCATGACAAGAAATGGTGGTTTGCCATTGCCTGCCTCCGCATAGAGAACTTCGAATTCCTTGGAGGTCTCCCATCCAAATAGTAGCCAGGGCCCACCGTGCTTAGTTTCTAAGGTTTAATGAGACTGGCCTAGTCTCTAGGCCATCTGTATATTATGAGAACATAAGAGAACCCAATGTTGGATCAGGCCAATGGCCCATCCAGTCCAACACTCTGTCACACAGTGGCCAAAAATACCAGGTGCCATCAGGAGGTCCACCAGTGGGCCAGGACACTAGAAGCCCTCCCACTATTAACCCCACCCCCCAAGCACCAAGAAAACAGAGCATCACTTGCCCCAGACCCAGAGTTCCTATCTACACCTTGTAGCTAATAGCCACTGATGGACCTCAACTCCAGATGCTTATCCAATCCCCTCTTGAAACTATCCATGCTCGTATTATTTTAGTATTCCTTGGGAATTTATTCCTTCTGAGAAGGAGGAGTAGCAGCAGCAGCAGCAGCAGAAGAAGAAGAGATTGGTTTTATACCCTTCCTTTTGCTACCCAAAGGAGTCTCAGAGCAGCTTACAATCAGCTTCTCTTCCTCTCCCCACAACAGACACCCTGTGAGGTAGGTGGGGGCTGAGAGAGCTCTGAGAGAACTGTCTGTGACTGACCCAAGATCACCCAGCTGGCTGCACGTGACAGTTACTCCCACATCCAAATAAGTACACTCAAAAACAGGAGGTGGTTTTAAAACTGGATGCAGGGGACAGAAATCATATAAAACCTCTGCAAAACAAACAAACAAACAATCAAGGGAATTAACCTAACTGGAGAAGATATTGAAACTCGCCAAGTAAAAGGCTTCTTGGCCAGGTGGTCTGAGCACAAAGTTACGAACAAGAGTTTCATTGCGAGTTCACAGCAATGAGAGTTTCATCAAGAGTAAGGGGCTGAAATTAAAGAACTTCTTTTTTTCTCTCCAAAACAGCTGTTCTGGGCATCTGGTCTGCTAAACTGCACATGCTGAGAAACTCATTCAATATTCTGAGCCGGATCAGAGTTTCTCAGAGCGGTAATATGAGATTCATAACATAGCCAAGCATTACTAGGTCAGGAAATTAGTACACCAAACCAGATTGGTGGAAAAGGGTGAAAGAGGAGGGTACAACCTGCTCCTACGCACTGTCAGGGGATGCACCTTGGCCCCTCCCCCTGGGCCGCCACGGGCCACCAGGTCACATGAACACATATGAAGCTGCCTTCTACTGAGTCAGACCGTCAGTCCATCAAGGTCAGTATTGTCTACTCAGACTGGCAGCGGCTCTCCTGGGTCTCAGGCAGGGGTCTTCCCCATCACCTAACACCTAGTCCTTTTTGACTGGAGATGCTGGCGCCTGGCGATTCAACCTGGGACCTTCTGCATGCCAAGCAGAGACTCTACCACTGAGCCACAGCCTCTCCACAGGGGCCCAGCTCCCCGTGGCCTCAGATGGAGAGGGGATGGAGTTTTGGTTCACCCACATCTTCCTCATCTCCCTTGCTACTCTTCTGCAGTTTGGTGTAGAGCCAGTTTGGTGTAGAGCCAGTTTGGTGTAGCGAGCCAGTTTGGTTTAGTGGTTAAGTACGTGGACTCTAATCTGGGAGAACCGGGTTTGATTCCCCACTCCTCCACTTGCACCTGGCTGGATGACCTTGGGCAAGCTGTAGTTCTGACAAGAGCTGTTCTTGAAAAAGAGCAGTTTCTGTCAGAGCTCTCTCAGCCCCACCTACCTCACAGGGTGTCGGTTGAGGGGAGGGGAAGGAAAAGGAGTTTGTAAACCGCTCTGAGACACCTTTGGGTAGTGAAGGGCGGGGTATGAATCCAATCTCCTCCTCCCTCCTCCTCCTCCACTACTACTACTACTACTACTACTACTTCTTCTTCTTCTTCTTCTTCTTCTTCTTCTTCACAGCTGGGAGATGGGAACAACTCCTGCTCAGCCTTCCTACAAAGTGGGAGGAGGAGGAGGTTGAATTTATACCCTGCCCTTCACTATGAGTCTCAGAGCGGCTTACAATCTCCTTCCCCTTCCCACAACAGACACCCTGTGAGATAAGTGGGGCTGAGAGAACAGCTCTGAGAGAACTGTGTCTGACCCAAGATCACCCAGCAGCTGCATGTGGAGGAGTGAGGTATCAAACTTGGTTCTCCCAAATTAGAGTCCGCCGCTCTTAAGCACTACACCAAACTGGCTGTGCCACAGCCACAGCCTGAGATCCTGGAGAGCTCAGGTTTAATCCAAGGGACCAGGTAGTAGGTGATGTGAAAGACTTGTGCCCGAAACCTGGGGAGCCTCTAGCATTTTGAGTAGACAGTACTGTCTTTGAGGGACGGGTGTTCTGATGCAGTACCAGGCAGCTTCCCATGTTCATGTACTTGTGTAGATCTTTGCACCCTGTGCCCTTAACAAAGAGTGCTGTCGCTGGTATCCCATTTCCACCATGTGACCCCCCGAGGTCAACGGGACACTCGGAGGACTGGAGTTTGAGGTTCACAACAAGAATCGTCATGACATATTCACTGAATTGTGCCAGCGTTGCTTGAACGAGAGCCAGATGCAGTCCTCAGCTGTTTGTAGCAAATGATCTTTTTTATAAACTGCGGGCCTGGAGCGCTCAGTGCTGCTGAGACCGAGAAAAGTCAACTGAAAGAGGTGGTGGAAAGTGCCGTCAAGTTGCAGCTGGCCGGCCGGCCGGCCGCCTTATTTATTTATTTATTTGCTTTCATTTCACTTTTAGCCTGCCCTCCCCTGCACAGCAAGCTCAGGGCAGGTTATAATAACATTCTTTTTTGGTGTGGGGGAGGAGTTGTATTTTTCATATGTGTATGTCTGTGAGATTGTGAATGTGTGTTTGCACCTGGAAGTCATGGCGACCTCTGGTGACTGACCCCCCCCCCCTACTGGGGGCCTGGAGGATATTCAGAGAGGTGGTTGAAGAAAGCCTGCCTCTGTCCTCCCAGCCCCTGGTATTCCAAGGGGGTCTCCCATCCACGTACTTGCCAGCGTTCCTTTCCTGCTTCACAGCAAGGATGTGGGTAAGCCGTGGCTCACCCCTGATGGCCTTTGCTCGATGACCGGTGATAATTCTGAGATGTGGATAAGGCACCTGAAAACGAATACTGCATGTTGAACGATTGCTTTATTGAGCAAATCTGTATGCCGCCGCTCCAGACCTGATCAGCTCACAACTCAAACCGGAAAACAACAGTAAAAACGATTTTAAAATCAAATCATAATAATAATAATACACCACAAAAATCAATAAGAACGCCCCATGGAAACAAGCCAGGGCATAGAAGCACATAAAACAGAGCCATCTACAGTGGTCTTGATAAAACATCAGTTTAGGAAGTAACCAGCTGTATTGGAGGGTTAACTGGTGTGGCTAGTCCAGTTCCCACTAGTTAGCACAGTGCAATAAATAAATAAATAAAGCTACAAGCGCAGGAGCGTCACTTTACCAGGGCAGTGTTCCCACGCGCGAGATAATGCGGGGGGGGGGAAGCGAGGCTATTTGCTCCGCAGGAATTTCACCCACATTTGCGTGATCACACAGTCCCTGGGCAGCCCGCCACTGTGTGATCCAATGCAACCGCGGGTGAGTCGTAGGGGTTACCACGTATTTATGGTGCACTTCAACAAGGGATTGATGATTCGCATCTCCACACTGAGTGCTCCCTATGTAGTGTGCGATGATGTGCATATCGAAACAGGGAAAAAAACAGCATGGAGTCGGTATGGCCCGATCAGACCATCCCAATGCCATGAGAGCGCACTGGCGTGATCACACAGGGGAAAGTCCATTCCTGGCCAGTAGCAAACCCGTTTGTTACTGGGTTTTCCCTGGTCTCTTTTTACTCCGCTTCTGCAGTGGGGCAAAATGGGTTGCCGACGGGAGCAGGATGCTTGGCAGATGTTGACATCTGATTGCGCCCTTAAAATCCACCTGGTATTTGTGCCTATGTCACAGCTAATTCTGCATGTGATCGCGACCCAGGTCACTCAGCTTACAAAGCTGCACAGAACCATGTTGCAAGTTTAGATGAGAAATACTTCTCTCTTTATTTGAGAAGTATACTTTGGATAGGAAAGAGTAGGGACAGGATAGAGTACTAACTTACTAGCTAAAGGATGGAGGCAGAGTAGCTTTGTAAGCTGAGTAACCTGGTAAACTAATGCTGCTGCATTTGTAGCTTGCAAACCGTCACTAAAGTATGTTGAAAGCAGAGTAGCTTTGTAAGCTGAGTAACCTGGTAAAATAATGCTGCTGCGTTTGTAGCTTTCTTTAAGCACTCTGTTAACTAGTGGGAACTGGAGCAACCACACCTGTTAACCCTCTAATAAGCTGGAGGGGGATGGTGTTCCAAAGGGGATGTGCCACCGCCACATTCCTACATCACTGCAGACATTATTCTAAAAACGTTTTTCATAACTATGTCTTCAGTCATTTTTTCTTATAAAATAATCTGCCGTTTAAAACAGAAGACAACAAAATGGAAGTTAAATCCATTTGTAATGTTGATGTCAATATGCAATATACTTAGGCTGCTTTCACGCACATTAGATAATGCACTTTCAACGTGCTTGCACTTTACGAATCCATTTTCTTGTTATATGGCACTTCCACATGCATAGAACGGTGCACTTTTGATCCACTTTCACTGCACTTTGCAACTGCATTTTACTGGGTGAGACAGCAAAATCCACTTGCAAACCGTCACTAAAGTATGTTGAAAGTGAGTTAAAAATGTATTTATTCAGCAAGTCTGAAAGTGCCTTAACTTTACAGGAAACCCCACATACAACTGATTGGTAAAGTAGATTGAAAGGGCATTATCTGGAGTGTCTGAAAGCAGCCTTTGTCTGTAGTTTGGCAGTCTGAGACCCTAGTGCTGTGTGATGGGGCGAGCTCCTGTCTCTGGCCCCAGCTCCTGCCAACCTAGCAGTTCAAAAGCAAGAAATTGCAAGTAGATAAATAGGTACCGTTTCGGTGGGAAGGTAACAGCATTCCATGCGCCTCAGCATCTAGTCATGCTGGCCACATGACCACAGAGAAGTCTCTGGACAGCGCTGGCTCTTCGGCTTGGAAACAGAGATGAGCACCGCCCCCTAGAGTCAGATTTGACTGGCTTTCGAGCAAGGGAAGCCTTTACCTTTACCTTGGTTATAGGATAAGAATCCTTGGCATTCAGAACAGCTAGATTAGAGTCCAGCAACTCCTTAGGGATCAAGAAGATTTTCGAAGTATGAGCTTTGGGGAGTCCAAGCTCCCTTTGACCCTGAAAATCTTGTTGGTCTCTAAGGGACTACCAGATTCAAATCTAGCTGTTCCACAGCAGACCAATATGGCTACCCTCTGAAACTTAGCATTCGGGGTGCTCAAAGTATTTCACTCACATTATTTTGGGATTGTGTGTGTATGTGTAAAGTGCCCTCAAGTAGCAACCAACTTAATGGCAACCTGATAGGGTTTTCAAGGCAAGGCATGTTCTGGGGTGGTTTGCCATGGCCTGTCTCTGCATTCCTTGGTGGTCTCCCATCCAACACTAACCAAGGCTGACCCTACTGAGCTTCCAAGATCCAATGAGATTGGGCTAGCCTGGGCCATCCAGGTCAGGACAGCAGAAATATGGTGTTAAAAGGGCTACCTGAATGATGGAAGAGTTGGAACACTTTCCCTATGAAAAAAGGCTAAAGCGCTTGGGGCTCTTTAGCTTGGAGAAATGACGGCTGTGGGGTGACATGATCGAGGTTTACAAGATTATGCATGGGGCCAAACAGGTAGAGGAAGAAGTACTTTTCTCCCTTTCTCACAATACGAGAACTTGTGGCCTCTCCATGAAATTGATGGGCAGTTGGGTTAGAACAGATAAAAGGAAGTACTTCTTCACCCAAAGAAGAAGAAGAAGAAGAGGAAGAAGAAGAAGAGGAAGAAGAAGAAGAGGAAGAGGAGGAGGAGGAGGGAGATTGGATTTATACCCCGCCCTTCACTTGGAATCTCAGAGCAGCTTACAAACTCCTTTCCCTTCCCCTCCTTTCCCTTCCATGTGTTAATCACAAAGAGTGATTAACACATGGAATTCACTGCCACAGGAGGTGGTGGCAGCTACAAGCATGGACAGCTTCAAGAGGGAATTAGATAAGCATACGGAGCAGAGGTCCATCAGTGGCTATTAGCCACAGGGTATAGATGGGAACTCTCAGTCTGGGGCAAGTGGTGCTCTGTATTCTTGGAGCTTGGGAGGAGGCAAGAGTGAGAGGGCTTCTGGAGTTCTGGCCCCACCAGTGGTATTTTCGGCCACTGTGTGACAGAGTGTTGGACTGGATGGGCCATTGGCCTGATCCAACATTGGCTTCTCTTATGTTCTTAAGTCAGAGCTGACTTATGGCGACCCTATAGGTTTTTCAAGGCGAGTGACATTCAGAGGTAATCTGCTATTGCCTGCCTCTGTGTAGCAACCCTGGACATCCTTGGTGGGCTCCCATCCAAGTATTAACAAAGGCTGACCCTACTTAGCTTCTGAGATATGATATTGGGCTAGCCTACGGCGGTCTTATTAGATGGGTCAGTATTCCGAGAGAAGAAGAGATCAGATTTGTACCGTGCCCTTCACTCGGAGTCTCAGAGCGGCTTACAATCTCCTTTCCCTTCCCTTCCCCACAACAGACAAAAGAAACCACCACCAAAAACATACAACAGTGAATATATCTGAGTTACAAAAACAGAGAACAATGCACTCAAAACCACGGTGATTATCGGTGGAGAGGTTGCTGTGATGTCTGGATACAGCTAATATATTTGGCGCATGTCCTGAACACATATCCTGGTGGATCTCCTCACGTCATCTGATTTTTGGCCACTATGCGACACAGAGTGTTGGACTGGATGGGCCATTGCCCTGATCCAACATGGCTTCTCTTAGGTTCTTAAAACAAACGGTGAGCCTTGCGATTCTGTCTGTCTGCATTTATGATAACTGAACCCATTTTTTTAAAAAAACAGGTAAATTCTGTTTCCTTGCATGAAATGAATTTCTGAATCATCAAATAAGCTTTACACATTATATGTATATTATATGGACAAATGGCATAGATTGTACATATAAATACTGTATAAGTGGCCTATCGAAACCACACTGCATGCATACACGGTGAAAATGAAGGCTTCAGAGCCAGGTGAAAAGGAGAAAAAGGAAGAATTTGCCAAAACCATAACTGAATACATATATATGAAGTTGTCTTACATTGAATCAGACACGGGCCCATCAAAGCCAGTATTGTCTAGTATGATTGACAGCTGCTCCCCAGGGTCTCGGGCAGAGGTCTTTCACATTACCTACAACCTGGTCCTTATTGGAGATGCTGGGGATTGAACCTGGGACCTTCTGCGTGCCAAACAGATGCTCCACCACTGAACCACAGCCCCTCCCTGAAGCATAGAAATAGGAAATGGTCATTCATCCTTCGTTTCACGCATCTCTAAGCTATCACCCAGTTATGTACAGAGTGGAATTTTCGAGCCACATTCGGAGATTTCTGCTCAGGAGAATCTTCCATGGGATTTCAAGGCTCCCCCCAAAGCAGGTAGAACAAGAGGAGTGCTGCTTCTCAAGAGGATTAGCACATTCTCTAACAAGAGCAATTTCCTACTGCAGTCTTGGGACAGGAAGTTGATATTCTCCTCCGGGAACGGCCTAAGTTGCCCTGCAGACTCCTGATTAGCGGCTGCTTCAGTTTAGGGTTCATGGCAATCAACATCACAGAGTGTCCCGAGTTACACATGACGATCACCATAGTCGATGTGATGATTGTCCAAGAACTTGAGTACACAGCCAGTGAGACCACAGCTACAAAGCTCGCGGTGAAGAGGATAACAAAGGAGACCAGGGTTTTAACGGCTTTGATGTGAATGTCCATCCTGTAGTCCTTGACGCCTCCCATGTTCCGTCGCATCTTCCGAGCATGGTGAAGAAGGGAGTGAATCAGTAGGACTGAAGAAGCTACAACGATAATGAAAGACGGGGAACTGCCCGTGATGTATATAATACCCGAAAGTAGCTTCTTGGGGCATGACGTGTTGCCGTTACCCCGAATGACCCTCGTTTCATTGCAACAGGGACTACACTTCTCTAAGAAGATGACGGGAAGGGAAGTGACGAAGGAGACCAGCACTGAACCTAGGAGTAGCTTTGGAACCAGCCGGGAGAGAGACAGTTTCATTTTCAGGAAGAACACCTGGGGGAAATTGATGAGTTTCATGCAGTAGAAGACTGCGAGGCAGGTGGCCATCCAAAGGGTAGTGGCGTTGGCAAATCCCCAGGAGAAAATGAGGGAATCGGGTAAGCTCTTGGGATTGTCGACATCAAGGAAGAACAAACAGTGGACAGCCAGTATCAGCCCGAGGAAAAGGAGGCGGGACAGACTCAGCGCGGTCAGGATCATGTCCGAAGGGGGCATTGTTTTGCTTCGGATCCAATCGAGGCCATTGGCGAGGACGATGAATCCACTTCCCGTCACCCCGACGACAATCACAGTGGCTAAGACGACTAGACACAAAACGTCAAGTGCATCAAACTCCGGCATCCTCCCTGTCCTTGTGAGTGAACAGAAGCAGGTGGAAAGCTTCCAGGGTTTTGCCCAGCGGTTGAAATGTGGTTCTTACACCAACCAATCTCTCTTTTATCCAGGAGAGCTAGAAATTTTATATTCTTTACCTGGAAAAGCAAATATTATACGGCCATGTATGCAACCTGCTTTTAACATTTGCATACTCTTTCCCTTAGCTGTGTGTACCGACTCTCAGGTGTATTTGCACTCAGAAGAACAGGGCTTTTTTTCCCTACTACAATCCTGATTACCAAGCAAATAATACATGTAGCTCAGTGGAGGAGCCTCTGCTTTGCATGCAGAATGCCCCAAGTTCAATCCCCTTGCCTCTCCAGTTAAAAGGGCCAGGTGACGTAAAAGACCTTTCCCTGAGACCCTGGAGAGCCACTGCCAGTCTGAGTAGACAATACTGACCTTGATGACCCAAGGGTCTGGTTCAGTATAAGGCGGCATCATGTGCTTTAGGGGAAAGACTGTGGCTCAGTGGTAGAGCATCTGCTTGGCATACAGAAGGTCCCAGGTTAAATCCCTGGCATCTCCAGTTAAAAGGGCCAGACAGTAGGGGACTGGCCCGTAGCCTGCGTGGGGCCCTGGGGGCCCGCCCCCCCGCAGGTTTTGCGGGCCCCCTCCCCGAGCCTCTGCTCCCCCTACTCCCTCCGGCCCCCTCCCCCCCGGTCCTCGCCCCTCTCCCTACGGTCACCAAGGCCGGCGCGCTCTGAGAGGGGAAGGGAAGGGGAAAGGAGATGGGCCCCAGCTCCCCCTGCGGCTCTGGAGGCGGCGGCGGCGGCACCTTCTCCCCCAATATGGCACGGAGGGTGTGGCAGCTGCGGGGGAGGGGGGAGGAGGGCGAGCGCAGCGGGAGGTCAGGAGGGGAAGGTCCCTATCCAGCGGGAGGGTTGTGCCACAGGGGATGTGAAAGACCCCCCACCTGAGACCATGGAAAGCTGGTGGCAGTCGGATTAGACACTCCTGACCTTGATGGACCAAGGGTCTGATCTGATAGAAGGCAGCTTTGTGTTTGTGTGTTAATCAATGGCATTTCCAGTTAAAAAGGACCAGGCAGTAGGTGATGTGAAAGACCTCTGCCTGAGACCCTGGAGGACCACTGTCATTCTGAGTGGACAATACTGACCCTGATGGATCTTGATGGTCTGAAGGCAGCTTCATGCGTGTCAGGAGGGCTTGTGGCTCAGCAGAAGAGCCTCTGCTTTCCATGCAGACAGTCCCAGGTTCAATCCCTGGCATATCCAGTTAAAAAGGACCAGGTGATGTGAAAGACCTCCACCTGAGGCCCTGCAGAGCCATGGAGAGGGGCTATGGCTCTGTGATAGAACCTCTGCTTGGCATGCAGGAGTTCCCAAGTTCAGTCCCCAACATCTCTGGTTAAAAAGGACCAGGCAGTAGGTGATGGGCAAGACCTCTGCCTGAGACCCTGGAGAGCCACTGCCAGTCTGAGTAGACAATACTGACCATGATGGACCTTGATGATCTGATTCAGTAGACAGCAGCTTCATGTGTGTGTGTGTGCACACGCACATGTGCATGCATGCGTGCACATAGAGGCTCTCTTTTAGGGTGGAGAACACTGGGGCCCCAGTGTTCAGGTTGTTGCCAGCTTCCCATGAAGGGAGAAGCATCCCACAGCTGAGTCAGGCCAAAAGCAATTTTGCTCAGCGAAGTCACTGAAGTTTGTGATTACTCAGTCTGGTATACACGTCTGTCTGGTTCAAACAGCCAGCCAGTAGGCTGTGGTGCTTAAAGTGTTGGACCCAGGTTCAGATTCATACTCTGCCATGGAAGAAAGACGAGAAGGAGGAGGAGATTGGGTTTATACCCCACCCTTCACTACCCAAAGGAGTCTCAGAGTGTTTTACAATCTCCTTTCCTTCCCCTCCCCACAACTTGATACCCTGTAAGGTAGGTGGGGCTGAGAGAGCTCTTTCAAGGACTGCTCTTGAGAGAACAGCGCCGAGAGAACTTGTGACTGACCCAAGGTCACACCAGCAGCTGCATGTGGAGGACTGGGGAATCAAACCCGGTTCTCCCAGATTAGAGTCAGCGCTCCTAACTGCTACACCAAACTGGCTTTCGCTGGATAACCATGGGCTAGTTGGACACTCTCATCCTAACCTGCTTTAGAAGGTTGTTGTGAGGATAAAACGGAGGAGAATGTTGTAAGCTACTTTGGGTCCCCATTGGGGCAAAAACTGGGGTATAAATTAAGCAAATGAATAATGCTTAGGTGTATTGTGAAATAAGTACTATCATTCACGGAAGTTCTTCTTGCGGTCACTGCTAAGGTCAGGGACTCAAGACGCATCTTAAAAAGTGGTGATAGAAAGCGTTGTCAACTCGCAGCTGATTTATGGTGACCCCTTGGGGTTTTCCAGGCAAGAGACATTCAGAGGTGGTTTGCCATTAACTGCTTCTGTGTACCAACCCTGGACTAACTAGTGCCCTCCCTGCTTAGCTCCGAGACCTGATGAGATCCAGCCTCGCCTGGGCCATTCGGGTCAGAACAAAACAATTGTATGTGCTGTCAAGTCACAACCAACTTACAGCAACCCCACCAAGGGGCTTTCAAAGCAAGAGAGAAGCAGAGGTGGTTTGCCATTGCCTGTCTCTGCAGAGTCCTCCTTGATGGTGTCCCAGCCAAGTACCAGTGTTGCTTAGCTTCTGAGATGTGATGAGCAGAGCTATTTTGGGGGCAGGAACGCACAGGAACGGAGTTCCAGCTGGCTCCCAAGTTGGCCACGCCCAGCAGGAAGTCATTAGCATAATAGGCCACACCCAACAGCAGAAACTTATTCAGATTGGCTACCTTAGGGGTGTGTGGCCTAACATGCAAAGACGTTCCTGCTCCAAAAAAAGCCCTGGGTTTTGACAACAAACAAGGTAAATAGAATAAGAAGCAAAAGGTGGGTGTGGCTGGATGACCTCACTTCTGGTAACATGGGGGTGTGGCCTAATATGCTAATGTGCCGTGCTCTCAGGGGTGCGGCCTAATATGCTACTGAGTTTCTGCTGTTGGGTGTGGCCTGTTATGCTAATGACTTCCTGCTGGGCTTTTTCTACAAAAAAAGCCCTGGTGATGAGATCGGGTTAGCCTGGGCCATCCAGGTCAGGGTGCAACAACTGTACAGGCTCATAAAATGAACTCAAGATAAACAAAGCAATGGCCTTCAAAGCCCATTGACTTCAATGAGCTGTCGACGAGTCTAACTCTGCAGAGGACTGCACAGTAGGGGTATCATCTGGTCTGAGCCAGCAGGACTATTAATATATTTTCATGTTTCTAATGGATGGAATCAGTGGCACCCAATGAAACTGACAAGCTACAGATGCAAGGAAGAGAAAAAAACCCACTGGCACGGGTTGTAGTGATGTCTGCTAGCTTGGTGGTGATGAAAAGTGCCATCAAGTTGCAGATGACTTATGGCTTCTCCATAGGATTTTGAAGGCAAGGGACGAACACAGATGGCTTGCCATTGCCTGCCACTGTGGAACATCCCTACACTTCCTTGGGGCTGACCCTGCTTAGCTTCCGATATCTGATGAGATCAGACTAGCCTGGGTCATCCAAGTCAGGGCATTTAGACTTGCTTATACCCTCAATATTCATCTGGCAGATTTGGATGCAGTCTCCTATGCCTCTTGTCAAGTAGTCCTGAGAAGGACCGTTTGATTGGTTCATCAGTTTCCATGTGTAAGCTGCCCTGAGCCTGCTTGTGGGGAGGGTGGGGTATAAATTGAAATAATAAATAAATAAATAAATAGTGTGTAGTATAGCCAGGAGATCCTGTGATTGTCTGGCAGCCAGAAGTTCTCTGATGTTCCCGAGACAATAACTAGGAAGTCTGCTTATGTCGATGACATGGTGACTGCAATAAGGCACAAATCAATTGAAAGGACTGAGGAAATACTGACTAGGCACCTTGAAATTTTGGCTGGCTCCTACCATAAATGCTGGCTTATCCCAAGTCCAGGAAAAACAGAATGCTCCTGTTTCCATCTTAATAACCATCTTGCAACTGTGAACTGCATGTCTACCTTAATGGCTCCCGGCTTATAGACAACCATACACCTAAGTACCTTGGCATTACCCCGGACAGGACCTTGAGCTATAAACACCATCTTACCAATGTAGCAGCAAAAATATGCACACGGAACAACATTCTCCAAATACTATGTGGTACAACTTGGGGTGTGTCTGCTACAACACTCAGATGTTCAGCTTTGGGGCTGGTGTACAGTACTGTGGAATATGGTGCTTCAGTGTGGTTCAACTGTGGCCTATGTCCACAGATTTGATGTCCAACTCAATACAACAATGAAAACTGTCAGCAGATCTATTACGCCCACTCCAACCTATTGGCTACCCATGTTATGCCACATCACTCCCCCACATCTCCAAAGACAAGATGTTCTTCTTTATGAATATGGAAAGATAATTCAAAACAGAGAGTTGCCCATCCACAAAGACATGGTTGACACAGGCCTATCAAGACTATGATCCTAACACCCAGCGATAAGATCTGCACAAATCCTGCAATCACACAATTTCGATCTAGGGAGTGAATGGTTGCAAACATGGGTTTAATCAGTTCCACCCAATATCCATACTCCGAAAAACTCCAACAAGAGGACCACAGGATTTGACTTGCCACATAAAGTATGGAAGTCAGTTTACATGGGGCAAAATACCAGGTCCTGAGTGAAATTGTGGTGCAGCCCATCAAACTATTTTCCATCTGTCATAAGAATGCGAGCATCGTGCTCTCCAAGCAGATGTGATGGAGCTCTTTGAATTCTCCCCAGCTGCAAGTGAGTGGATCGAAAATTTAGATATTCGTATTTAGAGGGATTGCCTAATTGTTCTGCACACCCATTGTATCAACTTGGTTACATACTTTATATTATTATATGCTTCCTGTGTGTAACTCTGCCATATGGTAAATAAATAAATCCAGATCAGGGCATAAATACAGTTCAATGCACAAATGTTAAAATTACCTAGCATCCACATTTGAAACAATAAAACACTGTGTTCAAAACCATCTCCCTTAGAGTCTACAACGTTATTTTCATGCTGTGTTCAGACACCAGAAGCCAAAACCTATGAGGAAACGATGTGCCATTGTGATGAGCTGCGGCTGTCCAAGGAGTCATATGGAGGTCTATCCCTTTCCACATGAAGTCCTTTTAACTGGATTTTACCTGGGACCTCCTGTATGCAAACACATGGCCTCCCAATGAGACACGGCACTTCAGTCTTCATGACCCTTCCCAACTCGCAAGACCCAGGTCAAGAAATGGAAAGCGGCCAATAGCTCAAAGCAACCAGTGGCTGATTTTCTTCTATTTTGTTTGTTTACCTCGAAACGAGTTTCCCTAGCGCTCCTTGCTAAATTATCACAGTCTCCCTGGCTATGTTTCCGCTTGCCGAGTGACAAGATTTTCTCAAAAATAAAATTAAAAGAGCTTAGATAACAGCTTTCTCCTCAAACAGGAGTCTCTCACCAGTTCTCCCTACAAAACACAGGAAAGCAATTTTCGGTGAACACAGGAGAATGCTATGCAAAAACCCCAGCTGGTAATTCGTACACAACACCGCAGATGAGATTTATGTAAATACTGCGTGTGCGAGGGCTCCCAAAGACTCGCTGATCAATCCCTTCTTCGATTTGCATCCTGAAGTCCGACAACCGATTACAATCTCTTGACATCTTCCCCCCACCCCCCCGAATGGTCCCCTTCCAAGCAGTGATGACTAAAAACCACCTTCTCAATTATTTTTGTGGTTATTTCACATTTGGAAGGATGAAGAAGAATTTGGGGAGGGGCCGTGGCTCAGCGGTCGAGCATCCGCCTTGTTGGCAGAAGGCCCCAGGCTCAAGCCTCCGCGTCTCCAGTAAAAAGGATCAGGTAGTAAATATTTGCATACTCTTTCCCTTAGCTGTGTGTACCAACTCTCAGGTGTATTTGCACCCTGAAGAGCAGATTTCGTTTTCTACTACAATCCTGATTAAAGGTAAAGGTAAAGGTTCCCTTGCTCGAAAGCCAGTCGAATCCGACTCTAGGGTTGCGGTGCTCATCTCCGTTTCAAAGCCGAAGAGCCAGCGCTGTCCGAAGATGTTTCCGTGGTCATGTGGCCAGCATGGCTAAACACCAAGGTGCATGGAACACTGTTACCTTCCCACCAAAATGCTACCTATTTATCTACTTGCAATTTCTTGCTTTCGAACTGCTAGGTTGGCAGGAGCTGGAACTAGAGACGGGAGCCTCACTCCGTCTTGCAGCACCTGGGTCTTGAACTGCTGAACTACTGACCACAGCCTGCAGTTCAGCGTCTTAACCACTTGAGCCACCAGCAAATAATACATGTAGCTCCATGGAACAGCCTCTTGCTTTGCATGCAGTGTGTCCCAAGTTGAATTCCCTAGTATCTCCAGTTAAAATAAAAAAGGCAGTTTAAATGAAATCACATATTTTTTGTTGTTCAGTCACACAGTCGAGTCCAACTCTTCGCAGTCCCATGGACCACATCACACCAGGCCCTCCTGTCTTCCGTCGTGCTCCCGAGTTTGCTTAATTTCATGTTCGTTGCATCGATGACACTGTCTAACCATCTCATCCTTTGCTGTCCCCTGATGCATTTTGCAAACTTTCTTTAGAAAAAGGGAAACAATTAAAAATAAGAAGTACTCTTCTGGATAGGCCAAAGGTCCAGGGAGTCCATAATCCTGTTTCCAACAGTGAACACTATGGTTGCCAATCTCCAGGTGGCACCTGGAGGTCTCCCGCTATTACAATTGATCTCCAGATGACCAAGATCAGTTCCCCTGGAGAAAATGGCTGCTTTGGAGGGTGGACTCTGTGGCATTATACCCTGCTGAGGTCCCTCCCAAACCCCGCCCACCCCAAGCTCCACCCCCAAAAGATATTTCCCAACCCAGAGCTGGCAACCCGAGATGTCTACAAGAAGATCACAAGCAGAACAGAAAGGCAACAGCCCTACTCCTTGCAACTAGTATTCAGCGGTCTACTGCCTCCGAAACTGGTGGTTCCATAGTGCTTGTTGGACTACCATACTGGTGGCTCCATTCTGCTTGTTGGACTACCAATCACCACATTTGGTGGTGGCAAATTCCACACGTCGATTCTCCCAGGAGCGAAGGAAAGCTTTGTCCCATATCTGCTGCCCGTCTGTTTCTCAGCATGACCCAAATAAACCTAGTAGTAATAAAATGTATTGCACACGGCCAAAGGCTCTATGATCTTCAGATTTAAAAATAAATAAATACATGAAATAACAAGAGAACAACAATAAAAGCGGATCAGATGAAAATGAATGAGGAGCGAAGAGATAGCCTGGCCCCAGGACATAAATCAGGCCACAACAAATTAGGTTCCAAGCACGACTTTAGCTCGAATTCTCACAGAAGCTAATGCTTAATATATTAAAGACCTCAGCCTGAGGCCCTGGGGAGCCACTGCCAGTCTGAATAGACAATACTGACCTTGATGGACCAAGTATCTGATTC
This sequence comes from Gekko gecko, assembly GCA_029375565.1. Lineage (NCBI taxonomy): Eukaryota > Metazoa > Chordata > Lepidosauria > Squamata > Gekkonidae > Gekko > Gekko gecko. Next base: position 12,961,097 of record JAPDNY010000004.1, read on the forward strand.
AGTATAAGGCAGCTTTGTGTGTGTTCAATTCTAGAGGAGGGGCTGTGGCTCAGTGGCAGAGCTGATGCTTGGCATGCAGAATGTCCCAGGTTCAATCCCTGGCATCTCCAGCTAAGAGGATCGGGTGATAGATGATGTGAAAAATGTCTGCCTGAGACACTGGAAAGCCGCTGCCAGTCTGAGTAGGCAACACTGACCTTGATGGACTCAGGATAAGGCAGCTTCGTGTATGTTTTGTTTTTAAATTTACATCTGCATCAGCTAGAAGGGAAATAATTTTCTCCACTGCTGGACCCGAGTCAAGGCTGGTTAGGCTTGTGGCAAGAAATTTAGATCTGAGCTCCCGATAGGGTTACCAACCTCCAGGTGGTGCCTAGAGATTTCCCAACACAGAGATCCAGAATTACAGCAGACATCCACAAGGTATAGATAGGAACTCTGGGGCAGCTGAGGCTCTGTACTCTTGGTGCTTGGGTCGGGGGGCAACAGTGGGAGGGCTTCTAGTGTCCTGGCCCCACTGCTGGACCTCCTGATGGCACCTGGTCAGGGTTGCCAGCCTCCAGGTGGGGCCTGGAGATCTCCCACTTTTACAACTGATTTCCAGCTGACAGAGATCAGCCTCGCCTGGAGAAAATGGCTGCTTTGAAGGGTGGACTCTAGGGCATCGTACCATGCTGAGGCCCCTCCCCTCCTCAAACCCCACCCTCTCCTGGATCCATGACCAAAGTCTCCAGGTATTTTCCAACCCAGACCTGGCGACCCTACACCTGGTATTTTTGGCCACTGTGTGACAGAGTGTTGGACTGGATGGGCCTTTATGGGATCCAACATTCTCATGTGTCAACACATCTCCAGTTGACAGAAAACAGTTCCCCTGGAGCAAATGGCTGCTTTGGAGGGTGGACTCCATGGCATTGTACCCCACTGAGGCTCCTCCCCAAACCCCGCCCTCCCCAGGCACCACCCCCAAATCTCCAGGAAGTTCCCAACCTGGAGCTGGCAACTCTAGCTCCCTATGGAGAGGGCAGAACATCATGTCGCGGGGTAGATCCTCCATTTCCAAGCTCCATGGGGACATAGGTGTCAGGCCACAGGATTTGTTGTTGTTGTTCAGTCGCACAGTCGAGTCCGACTCTTTGCGACCCCATGGACCAGTTTACGCCAGGCCCTCCTGTCTTCCGCTGTCTGCTGAAGTTTGCTCAATTTCATGTTCGTTGCATCGATGACACTGTCTAACCATCTCATCCTTTGCCGTCCCCTTCTTCTTTGACCTTCAATCTTTCCCAGCATCAGGGTCTTCTCCAGTGAATGCTCCCTTCTCATTTGGTGGCCAAAGTATTTGAGCTTCAGCTTCAGTATCTGGCCTTCCAGGGAACAGTCAGGGTTGATTTCTTTTAGGATTGACTGATTTGATCTCCTGGCAGTCCAAGGGTCTCTCAAGAGTCTTCTCCAGCACCATAGTTCAAAAGAATCTATTCTTCGGCGCTCGGCCTTCCTTATAGTCCAACTCTCGCAGCCATACATTACTACGGGGAATACCATTGCTTTGACCATGCGGACTTTTGTTGGCAAGGTGACGTCTCTGCTTTTTATTATGCTGTTTAGGTTTGCCATCGCTTTCCTCCCAAGGAGCAGGCGTCTTTTAATTTCATGGCTGCAGTCACCATCTGCAGTGATCTGGGATCCTAGGAACGTGAAGTCTGTCACTACTTCTACGACTTCTCCTTCTATTTGCCAAGGAGTGATGGGGCCAGATGCCATGATCTTAGTTTTTTTGATGTTGAGCTTCAAGCCCACTTTTGCGCTCTCCTCTTTCACCCTGAGCAAGAGGCTCTTTAGGTCCTCTTCACTTTCTGCCATCAGAGTGGTATCATCTGCATATCTGAGGTTATTGATCTTTTCCCCAGCAATCTTAACTCCGGCTTGTGATTCATCCAGGCCAGCATTTCGCATGATGTACTCTGCATATAAGTTAAATAAGCAAGGTGACAATATACATCCTTGCCGTACTCCTTTCCCTATGCTAAACCAATCAGTTGTTCCATATCCGGTTCTAACTGTTGCTTCTTGACCCTTATACAGGTTTCTCAGAAGACATGTGAGGTGGTCCGGTACTCCCATCTCTTTAAGAACCTGCCATAATTTATTGTGATCCACACAATCAAAGGCTTTAGCATAGTCAATGAAGCAGAAGTAGATGTTTTTCTGGTACTCTCTTGCTTTCTCCATAATCCAGCGAATGTTGGCAATTTGATCTCTAGTTCCTCTACAACCAGTTAACATGGCAGTAACCATACTTTGGAAACAGATGGCTGTGAGAGCTATTCGAACTTCAATAAACTTAGCCCGTCCTGCACCATAAGGACAGATTAAGGTGGGCAGCCATGTTGCCCTGAAGCAGCCACAAGAAGTTTTGAGTCCGGTGACACCTTTAAGACCAACAAAGTTTCAGTCTAGGTATCAGCTTCCATGTGCATGTTGGCTTTAAAGGTCCCGCTGGACTCAAACCTTGTTCTGTCCTTATGCCGGTTAGCTACAGACCCTCCCAGCCCTAGTAGGAAGAGTGTGTCCTGGCTCCACTGCTGGACCTCCTGACGACACCTGGTATTTCTGGCCGCTGTGTGACAGAGTGTTGGACGGGATGGGCCATTGGCCTGATCCAACATTGGCTTCTCTTGTGTTCTTATGATCCCAGGACAGGCAACTAGGAGGCGCCAGTATCAAAGGTATTAGAACCATCTCTTCCAGAAGGGGTTCTCCACTGTTTGAAGTGGGACTCGCTTCTAAGTTTCATTGTACCTTCTGGAACCCAGCCGGGACATAACTCCAGGTGACCCTCCAACTCCCCAGGGGAAAATACAGGAATATGGCATCAGCTGATACTGACCATTGATTGTTCATTGTTCACGTTTAGTATTCATAAACACACGTTCATTACTGAGCAGTGGACATATTTCTTTGACGATCCACGCATCACGCAGAGGCAAAGCCAAAGTCAGCGTTGAATCTCCCACCTCATTCTATTCCTTCTCCTCCCTCCAGGCCCCACATGCAAGACAGCCGTACAGCCAGGGTTGCCAGATCCTTACCGGCTGCCGGTGGGGGCTCCAGGATCATTTTCTGGGGGTCCTCCTATGCAGGCGTGAAGCACGTGCGCCATGATAACGTCACCCGGAAGTGATGTCATCACGTCGTCAACATCAGACGGGTGAAGTTCTAATTTCTGGGCAAAACTATGGTTTGAGCCCAATTTTACCATAGAGTTTTGCCCAAAAAATAGAGCGTCACCCCCTGATGTCGGCAACATTGATGACATCACTTCTGGGTGATGTCATTATGTTGTGTTCAGGAATGTTTTCTGGCAGGGATTCCCCCTGCCAGCCAGTTGACCAGTGACAAAAAGGGGCCCACAAAAGCGGGGGAACCCCCAACCAGACTGGGGGCCTGGGGACTCTATGTGCAGCCCTGAGAATCATTCTGAGAACCAGTGGCCTAACACGGAGGTCCCTAATGTGCCGCTTGTGGACATTGCGGCCACCCACACATTTCCTGTTGCCCCCCAGGTGCTTTTAGAAACTGGGCAGGGCCAAATGGGGCTTTTGCCCAGTGAGGCTTCTGATTGGCTGAGCAGATTTTTTTAAGTGCTGCCACCACAGCACAAGGATATTCACAGTGTGCCCAAAGGTAAACTGCAGGAACCATTTTATGGCTGGCTCTGTCTCCTGTTTGGTTAAGTTTGCGGACTGTAATCTGGGATTCCCCACTCCTCCACATGCAGCCAGCTGGACAACCTTGGACAAGCCATAGTTCTGACACAGCTGTCCTTGAAAAAGAGCAAGTTTCCGTCAGAGTTTCTCTCAGCCCCGCCTCCCTCACAGGGTGTCTGTTGTGGGGAGGGGAAGGGAAAGGAGTTTGTAAGCCGCTCTGAGACTCCTTTGGGGAGTGAAGGGCCGGGTATAAATCCAATCCCTTCTCTTCTCTTTTCTTCCTGTGGCAGACATTTTGTGGCTGCACCCACCACACGGTGGCAGAATTCCAAACGTGCCCGCAGGCTCGAAAAGGTTGGGGACCACCCCCCGACCTAAGATAGCCAAGACTCCCTTCCTCGTTCTTATTTTGGAGGCCCAGGCTGATTTTTTTTTTCTTTTACAAACAAACAAGAAAGAAGACGAACACAGCCAAGCTTCAATAACTGATCAGCTAGAAGAGCCATTCCCTCAGATCTCGGAGGGGAAAACTGTTTCAGTCGCCCGGATGTTTTCATTTGCTGTAATTAAGGTATTCCATAAATAAATGCCCACTTTAGCGCCAGCTGAATTATTCACGCTGCCCAGGTTGTTATAGTGACGGAGGTCTCCCCGGTCGCTCTGTGGTGTGGCTACTCCGAACGGGCGTGATTGTACATCGTCCCCGCAAGCACAATCTCTAATTGCATCAGTCAGAGCAATAGACCTCGGTAACCTGCTGAGCTCAGGGGACCTGGTAACATTTTACGCATTTTATGATTCCAGACAGCCGGTGCTGAATCATGACAAGGAAAGCAACTTCAGGGCTTTGGGAGGAAGGAGGCCAGACCTGGCCAGGCCGAAAGCGCTTTGGCGGAACAATCGGGTCATGGCTAATGAGTTCGTTTATATGGGGACACGCTCTTTAGAAAGCACGAGCACGAAACCTCGACGGGAAATTCGGGCCAGTTCTGTGCGGAAGGAACGCTTTGACCAAGGAGGGCGAAGTTCAGTGCTGCCTCTAAGCTTGCGGAGTCTCCTGAGCAAAAATTCGACCTTTGTGAGCTGCTGGCATTAAAGTTGGGAGCCAGCGATTTGGCTGCGGCATAAATTAGTTTGCTCTGGAGCCCTCCCTTCCTGAGCTAAGGCAAAAATGTGTGAGCCGGGGGCTAAAAAAACTGTGAGCTAGCTCACACTGACTCAGCTTAGAGGGAACACTGGTGAAGTTCCACAGGAAGCACGGCTCCCACATTAAATTCTGTATGTTTTTTTCGGAGGGGTTGAATTTTTATGTATACGTGTGTATGTGTGCACACACACACTTGGAAGTCATGGTAACCTCTGGTGACTGACCCCTACTGAGGGCCTGGAGGATATTCCAAGAGGTGGCTGAATTAACCCTGCCCCTGTTTTTCCAGCTACTGGTATTCCAAGGAGATCTCCCATCCAAGTACTTGCCAGAGCCGACCCTGCTTAGCTTCTGAGACCTGATGAGATCGGGCTTGCCATGGGCTATCCAGGTCAGGGGATTTTGTATTTTAAAGACGTCTCTTGGGATTATCTCCCCTGTATACATTGCAAAAACTATAGAAAGGGTATCAGCATGGGAGAATTCCTTTTCCCTTGTCAAAGTAACCTTTTGGTGGTTTACACCCTGTGCTGTTTTGCCATGTAAATGCTGTGTCTTTGTGTGCTTTGTCTCTGTGCTTCAGTATTAGGGTTGCCAGCACTGGGTTGGGAAATACCTGGAGATTTGGGGGACGGAGCCTGGGGAGGGCAGGGTTTGGGGAGGGGGACTTCAAATGGGGTATAATGCCATAGAGTCCACATTCCAGAGCAGCCATTTTCTCCAGGTGAACTTAGGGTTGCCAGCTCCGGGTGGGGAAATACCTGGAGATCTGGGGCGGGGGTGGGTGGGTTGGAACCTGGGAAGAGCTGGGTTTGGGAAGGGGAGGGACCTTAGCAGGGTACAATGCCATAGAGTTCACCCTCGAAAGCAGCCATTATGTACTTATGAGTGTGGTGCAGTGGTGAAGAGTGGTGGAGCCTAATCTGGAGAACCAGATTTGATTCGCCACTCCCCCACATGAAGCCTGCTGGGTGACCCTGGGCCAGTCCCAGTTCTCTCAGAACTCTCTCGGCCTCACCTGCCTCATAAGATGCCTGCTTGTGGGGAGAGGAAGAGAAGGCGATCGTAAGCTGCTTTGAGACACATGAGGCCTGCTGGGTGCCCTTGGGCCAGTCCCAGTTCTCTCAGAGCTCTCTCAGCCCCACCTGCCTCACAAGGTACCTGTGGTGGGGAGAGGAAGAGAAGGCAATTGTAAGCTGCTTTGGGACACATGAGGCCTGCTGGGTGCCCTTGGGCCAGTCCCAGTTCTCTCAGAGCTCTCTCAGCCCCACCTGCCTCACAAGGTGCCTGTGGTGGGGAGAGGAAGGGAAGGCGATTGTAAGCTGCTTTGGGACACATGAGGCCTGCAGGGTGCACTTGGGCCAGTCCCAGTTCTCTCAGAGCTCTCTCAGTTCTACCTCCCTCACAAGGGGCCTGTTGTAGGGAAATGAAGGGAAGGTGATTGTAAGTCGCTTTGAGACTCCTTTGGGTAGTGAAAAGCCGGGTATAAAAAAGCAACTCTTCTTCTTCTTCTCCTTCTATCTGAACTCTTTAAAGGACTCATCTCTGTCATCTGGAGATCAACTGTAATAGCGGAGGATCTCCAGGCCCCACCTGGAGATTGGTAACCCTAGAACTCTTTCTCCTTGAATATCAGATTAATCCAGGAGATCTCCAGCCACCAACTGGAGGGTACCAAGCCTGTTTAATGTGGAGTTTTAAATGTATGTTGCTGTGATTTAAACTGTGGGCCTGCCAAGTAAGAAGGGGCTGGATGGATGCATGAATTGCATTGTGATCAGATGAAGAAGAGAAGAAGAGATTGGATTTATACCCGGCCCTTCACTCAGAGTCTCAGAGCAGCTTACAAATGCCTTTTCCTTCCTCTCCCCACAACAGACACCCTGTGAGGTAGATGGGGCTGAGAGAGCTCTGAGAGAAACTGCTCTTTCATGGACAGCTCTGACAGAACCACAGCTTGCCCAAGGTCATCCAGCAGTTGCAAGTGGAGGAGTGGGGAATCAAACCCGGTTCTCCCAGATTAGAGTCTGCGCACTTAACCACCACACCAAACTACACCAAACTTAACCACTATACCAAACAAGATGGTCGCGTACCCTAGGCGGTGGAGTTGACTGATTCAGAGACAGGCTTTGTGTGTGAGAGAGAGAGCGAGTACTGAGCAGTGTTTGTGTGTGGAGGAAAGAGCTTGAGTGAGGCGCTGTGGAGTGCTGTGAGAGAAATTTATGGTCTGTGTGGAAGTTATTAGCCTAAGCAGCAAGTGAGAAAATTAAGCTTTGTGGAAATTATTGGTCTCAACGGCAAGTGAGGAAATCAGCCTGTGTGGAAGTTATTAGCCTGGGTGACAAATCGGGAAAAGGTAAGGTTTGTGGAAGTTATTGGCCAAAGTGTAGAGTTAGGATGTATTTCCTGACTGACTACTTCAACCAAGCGATCACTATGACAAATCTCATATTAAATATCCCTACTATTTAAACTGTGATCATAGTTACTAATTAGGAATATTCCTAATCTTCCAACCCCAAAAGGTTGGAACATTAGAGGACATTTTCATCATTTTTTTTAAAGAGCCCAAAAAAGGACAGACACCAAAAAGAGAACATGTCTGGTAACTCTATGTAAGTGGCAAGTGAGAAAATACTGTGGCTAGGTCTTTTAGAGAACCATTACGCTTATGTACCTATCTGAAACCTTTAAAGTTATTAACCGTACAGAAACAGTTATGCTGCTTTACTTATAAATAAGCTGTATTCATGTTTAAGAGAAACAACTGTTTTAATTTAGAGTAAAGGAGCCCCACTCCCGCACTCTAGGGTTGCCAGATCCCCTAGTGTAGGGGGTCCCCCCCTCCAGGCCTTGCTGCCTTGCTGCTGATAAGCTGGCTGGTCGGAAGAACTTACCCCCCCAAAGAGGGAGGTCTAGCTCACATGCAGCAAGGTGTGTCTACATCACTGCCCACATGACTTGGAAATGACATCATCACACCGGGGACGTTGGGGTGACACTCTGGTATTTGGGCAAAAACTCTATGGTAGACGCCAAATTCACCATAGAGTTTTTGCCCAAATACCAGAGCGTTACCCTGATATCCCCAACATGATGATGTCACTTCTGGCTTACATGGACTGTGATGTAGGCATGTTGCTGCACATTGGCTGGGCCTCCCTCCTGCTCCCAGTAAGCCCCCTCAATCTCTCACCAGTTGCCAGAAGGGACCTGGCAACCTGATCTCACGCTGACCTCAGAGCCACTCCCATACGCTGATCATTCTGTCATTCTGGCATATACAACCAAGCCATCCTGTTCAGTCCACCTAAGAATTTGAAGGCCTGAGCCTTTGGTGGTGGCAAAAATAAGGAAGCCAAGGAGACAGCATAACACACATCACCTCGGAACATTTCAAATAGGTGCCTTTACTGAGGTTACACATAAAGGGGTCACACAAAGAAAGAGAAAAATGTTACATACACCACTGGGTGCTACTCAACCAGAAAGCGGATATCAGGAAGGGTGTGTGTGTGTGTGTGTGTGTGTGTGTATGTGTGTGTGTGTGAAGACAAATGAAGCATGGGAGGTAGGGAAAGGAAAACTGAGATTGCAGATTCAATGACCTGTATCATATCAATCCACGAAGCAAGAAGCCCTTTTCATCCTCCTTCCTCCAATTTAAGAGTCTCTTTTCAAAGGAAGGCTCTTTAGGTTGGAGGATTTTCATCCAGGAAATGCTTCAATATGGCTGGAGTTTGTTAGCCAAAATGCCACAATTTACAAATGTGGAGAATATGAATATTAAATGGCAATAGGCATTAAATACAGGATCAGACCTGTGTATACTGGAGTCCCACTTATCCAAATCCCAGAAATAGACGCTGAGACTAGATCTTAAAAAGCAGTGATTTCTTTTACTAAAGGATTATCACACATACAAACATAGAATCAAGCACTCACACACGCACAATACAGAACTAAAAATATAAAGTTGAAAGGATAGAGACACCTGCATGAGCAGGATTATTGTTGGTGGGGTGATACTTTACTTGTCTGTCAAGACACTTGGATCATGCAGTGAACAATAACATGATAAGGGAAAAGGGACTGTGAGCTGACCAGCAGCACACGTGGACTGATTCCAGACAGGCCTAGATTTGGAACCAACAAGAAAGGGTGGGGTTAGGAGCAGTGTCGCCTCTAAGCTGAGTTAGTGTGAGCAGGCTCACAGTTTTTTAGCCTCCAGCTCACACATTTTTGTCTTAGCCCAGGAAGGATGGCTCCAGAGCAAACTGATTTATGCAGGAGCCAAATTGCTCGCTCACAACTTTAATGCCAGTAACTCACAAAGGTAGAATTTTTGCTCACAGGACTCCACAGCTTAGAGGGAGCATTGGTTAGGAGAGGCAGGAGCAAGAGAGAGCTAACAATGGGCAGATGCTTTCCTTATATACTCTAAGAGGGTCCTGGGGCGTGAGCCACCAAGGCACATAGTCCCCAAGAAGATGCTAGATGCTGCCAGGTCAAAAGAATGAAATTAAGTGTTGGGCAATTGATTTAATGTTTGCTAACAATGACACCTCTTAGAGTGGATGGCTTAAAGACAAAAAGAAAAGGTAGTAATTCCAGGTTCCCGGCTAGTCAACGAACCAGTGATCTGCATCACTGTTATTTTGATGGGTGGTGGGTGTGTTTGGCTGCTCAGGTAATCTCATCACAGCCAAGTTCTATTGTTTAACTTGAGGATGAGTACATGCAGTAATGCTAGGAGAAGGTGGGGGGGTGAAGGCTGCCTGCATGCTGGAGAAGAAGTCCTTCAATGGTGTCCTTTGCAGGAACACTCAGGCTTCTGGTGTAAAGCATGGCTTCTGATTGCTGGCTGCTGTGTATTTCTAGCATCAAGGAGGTGGATTTGCCTCCCATATGGATGCAGGGGTGAGGGGCACCGTGGGTCCTACATCTGGCTGGCACACTGCTTCAGGAGGAGGCTTCCCTCGGCTGGGCACGTGTACAGGAGGTTGGTACCATCATTGGGCTACTGACTAGCAGCACTGACGAGAGCCACTTTGGTGTAGTGGTTAAATGTGCGGACTCTAATCTGGGAGAACCGGGTTTGATTCCCCACTCCTCCACTTGCACCTGGCTGGATGACTTTGGGCAAGCCATAGTTCTGGCACAGCTGTTCTTGAAAAAAGAGCAGTTTCTGTCAAGAGCTCTCTCAGCCCCACCTAACTCACAGGGTGTCTATTGTGGGGAGGGGAAGGGAAGGGAGTTTGTAAGCCGCTCTGAGACACCTTTGGGTAGTGAAGGGCAGGGTGTAAATCCAATCTCTTCTTCTTCTACTGCACAGTTCAGTTTCTGGCATATTTATTATACAGTTCAGCTGCAGCCATAGTCTATAGCCTTATAAATGCCATACGAGGCTCTTGCAGGGCAACAAGTTTTGAAACAATGTTTTTGCTTTTCACACACACAAAGGGTAAGAGAACAGGAGAAGATCCAAAACAGGGAACCAGGGAAGAAGACTTCCTGTTTTCGATCCCCAGTCCTCTGTTAGTGCCCAGAGCGGGGGGGGGGACAGGACGGGGACGGGACTGGGCCATGTCAATTCTGGTCACATACCTGGAAGTGACATCACATGTTACCCAGTGTGGGTAAGCCAGATGCTCTAGCAATCCCCCAAAACTCTATGGTAAAGCCATAGGAACACCATGGGATGTCCAGTCCTGCCCCTAGAAGCTCCCTGGCAACCCTAGCCAAACATACTGGGCTTGGTGCTCCAAATCCTAGGCATGGCTCTGATTCTGCAACCAATCCCAGATACACACAAAATGATGGTATCATTAGAAGAAGAGCAGAAGAAGAGATTGGATTTATACCCCGCCATTCGCTCAGAGTCTCAGAGCGGCTTACAGTCTCTTTCCTCTCCTAGGTGGGGCTGAGGAGACTCTTTCAAGAACTGTTCTTGAGAGAACTTGTGACTGACCCAAGGCCACCCAGCAGCTGCATGTGAAGGAGTGGGTTCTCCCAGATTAGTCCACCACTCTTAACCACCACACCAAACTGGTTCTTCTGCAGAAGACTAAGGACACCTTTTTTGAGCTCATGGGTAATTTTGGACTTCTGACACTGTGGAGTGGGCACAGCCACAAAATGGCCACCACAAAATGGCCACCACAGCTTGCTTTCAGCTACACAGTGAAGAGCCTTGCTCTGTTGTGGCAGCTGCTGCCAAAGTCAATCAAATCTCCAGTGGCCAGCTAAAACTTTTGCTGGGTGAAAGGCCCACTTAGCCACACCCACTTTCTAAAAAACCACACTTGGTGGGTACCAGGAAAGTGTCCACAGGTGCCACAGTGCCCAAGGGCACCACGTTGGGGTCCCCTGCACTACTGGACATATTGAAAGCCTTAGAGCACACATATAGGGAATGAACCAAAAAAGACTTCTGGACTAGGGCTCCCAATGTCAGTTCTGGGAAATTTCTGGAATTCCTGGTGGTGCTGAAGAGGGCTGAATTTGGGGAGGAGAGGCAGCTCAGTGGGGATGTGATGCTGGAGAGTCTGCCCACTGAACCTGCTATTCCCGCCTCAGGAGCTGATTCCAGGAGACTCCTTAGGGTTGGCACGCTTACTCTAGGCCAGCGGTGTCAAACATGCAGCCCGGGGGCCAGATCAGGCCCCGGAGGGCTTCCATCAGGCCCCCAGTGGAACTGGCCATATCTCCTGCTTCCAGTTCTGCTGCTGCTGCTGCATCATAGCTTGCTTCACCAGACTCTCTTTATCATTCAGCCATTTCATGTTTTCACCGGGGTCTCCTAGACTCAGAACTCTGAGCGTGAACGTCAACTCTGTGTTGAATGTCAATAAATCAAAAGTAGGTTTGCATCTTACAGAGCTAACGTTCTAAGCATGTTTTTATTTTAAGTAAAAAACAACTTTGTGTTTGTGTCCTCCTTTATAAAGTTTATATCTCCGCTACCTGGCATTGCATTTTATGACACGCACATGGGCCCGGCCCAACAAGGTCTCATTTAGGTCAGATCCAGCCCTCATAACAAATGAGTTGGACACTCCTGCTCTAGACCCTTTCAGACAAACTCTAGGCCTTACCTCGAATGCCCCCGGGGTCTGCAATTGTCAATCAAGTAGGGTTGCTAACCTCCAGGTAGGGTCTGGGGATCCCCCAGCATTGCAACTGATCTCCAGACAACAGAGATCCGTTGCCCTGGAGGAAAGGGCTGCTCTGGAGGGTGGGCTCTATGGCATTGGACCCTACCAGGGTCCTCCACTCTCCAACCTCTGACCTCCCCAGGCTCCACTCGACAAATCTCCAGAAGTACCTCAACCCAAAGCCGGCAACCCTACGATGAGGAGGTCAGGTGATCTTCTTGCTGCCGAAGGACCGGTGGAAGTCTTGGAACGATAAAGGGGGGGGGAATCATAGCCCTTGGTCATTCAGGGGTCTTTTCCCTCACAGATAATGCTTTGGAGACTCTTTCCTTGAAAATATCTCCTTTGCTTTTGAAAAGTTCTCCTTTGGACTTGGGAATGTTCAGTCTGGAGAAGGCTGAGGGGGGACAGGATGGCTCTCTTGAAGAATCTGAAGGGCTGTCGCTCAGAGGAGGGCAGGGAGCTGTTCTCATTGGCAGCAGAGGAGAGGACTCACAAGGATGGGTTTAAATTAAGGGCGGGAAGGTACCGGCTGGTCATTAGGAAAAACTTCTTTTTACAGTCAGAGTTGTGCAACAGTGGGATTGGCTGCCTCGGGAGGTGGTCAGCTCCCTCCCACTGGCCGTCTTTAAGCAGCGGCTGGACAAAACCTTGTCAGGGATGCTACAGGCCGATCCTGCATTGAGCAGGGGGTTGGACTAGATGGCCTGCCTGACCCCTTCCGACTCTGTGTAATTCTATGATTCTATGCCTTTTCCATTTGGAGAGTTGCTGAGAACAGATCCTCTGGGGAGGAAAATACTGTCAGATCCGTTTGCCCCAGAATTGGACCCTTTATAACCTTCATTCTGAAAGAATACATCTTCCATTGGAGTACCGCTTCCCATGTTCGGCTGCTATTTGGCGCCCCCACCACCCCCTGTTTATAATGAAGAAGTCCGCTGCAAGATTACTGATTAAGTCTGTCATTGCTGTTACCGTACCATCGCTCTGTTGTTGTTCCACACCGTTTCACTCAATTAGTAAGTACAGTTTGCTCAGCCTCGTCTATTGGGTTTCCATTTTTCTCTCCGCTGCTACTCTGCAGCCTCATTTTAGGATTCGATACCTGGAGAGCATTTGACATAATGAAGGAGGTGGGTGGTCAATATTCTTAACACGAGAAGCCTAGCAGAGCATGCCTGATGCCACAGCGCTTGGAGCGATACGTCTCTCGTCTACGTGACGGAGATATTGAGTGTCGACAACATGGCCTCACGCGGAAACCCCACCTGGAGATAATGAGGTGAACGGGAAAGCCCATTTGCACGTTAGAAAGTACATGGAGCTATGGGTCAGGAACAAACAGGACTAAGAACTTGCTTTCAGGCACAGAAAGGGTGGGGGCAGATTAGGGGGGTCCAAAGTCGAGTTGCCAATGTCCAGACAGGGCCTGGAGTTCCCCCAGATTTACAACTGATCTCCAGATTACAGAGATTGGTTCCCCTGGAGGAAATGGTAGCTTTGGGGGCCAGAACCTATGGCGTCACATCCACACGGAGCTCCCTCTCCAAAATCTGCCTTCCCCAAACACCACTCCCAAATCTCCAGGAATTTCTCAAGCAGAGGAGGCAACACTAGTTCAAGTCAAGACCAGAGGCAGATGGGGTTTGTCAGACCCTCACCAGGGGCAGGAAAAAAAACCATTTTGTGTGGGCCGCTTCGCCGTCACCAGCCAGCTGGCCAGTGGGGGGATATCCCACCCACAACTGGCCTGAAAGGCAACGTGATGACATCACCCAGAAGTGATGTCTTCACATTGCATGGCAACGGTCTACTTTTTGGGCAAAATTCTATGGTAAAATCACCAGAAACCATAAAGATTTGCCCAAAAACTAGAATGTCACCCCCCCATCATCATCAACGAGATGATGTCACTTCCGGGTGATGTCATCTTGCCACACATACAAAGCACAGACTCAGGTGCCCGCCACTGGCTGCTAGTTAGGACCTGGCAACCCTAGAGGCAGAGATGGAGAATGAGAAGCTGGAGATACTTCCTCAGGTTGGAGACGCTTCCTCCAAATTGACCGGTTCTTCCATTGGAGGAAGGCATGGCCGGATCGCCCATTGGGCGAACTAGGCGCTCGCTTAGGGCGCCCCGGCCATTTGGCGCCCCGCTCCCCCTCCAAAAGCCCCCCGCCGCCGCCCTAACCGGGCGCCCCGCCGCAAAAAGCGCCCGGCTAGGGCGCAAGTCGCCCTCCCCTCCTCCGTGGGGGGGGAGGAGGAGGAGGAGGAGGAAGTGACCGGCGGCGGCCAGCAGGATCCCCTGCTGCCGCCGCCACGGAAAAGCGCCCACCGAGGGCGCAAGTCGCCCTCCCCCTCCTCCCTGGGGGCATGGCGCGCCAACTGCAGGGGCGCCAAACCGTGCCCGGCCCCTCCCAGAAAAAGCCCCCCCCGCTTCCCCGAGCGCCCCGCCGGGGCTCAGGAGGCGGCAGGCGGCAGCAGAGGTTGCCCACCCTCTCCCCAAAGCTGGGGGGAGAGGAGGCAGGGGCGGAGGAGCGGCTTCTCTCCCCCCCCACCCGCGCCACCGCTGGGAGGGAAAGGGCGGGAGTTCTAAGCCCGCCCGTTCCCGGCTCTCCCCGGGCGCCTTGCACTTGCGAGGGGCCCGGGAGAGCTGTGCTGCCCCATTCCCGGCTCTCCCTGGGCGCCTCGCACTTGCAAGGGGCCCGGGAGAGCCGCGCCGCCCCTTCCCTGGCTCTCTCCGAACGCCCGGCAGCTGCGAGGGGCCTGGGAGAGCCGCGCCGCCCCTTCCCTGGCTCTCTCCGGGCACCCGGCAGCTGCGAGGGGCCCGGGAGAGCCGCGCCGCCCCTTCCCCGGCTCTCCCCGGGCCCCTCGCAGCTGCGCGAGGCGCCCAGGACAAGGCTGGGCCCTCTCCAGGCCCCACCGGGAGGTTGGCATCCTGGTGGCGTGGGCGCCCCAGGCTGTCCTGCCTAGGGCGCCCAGACACCTGGGGCCAGCCCTGGAGGAAGGCTGTTAAGGCTGCAGGAAAGCTTCAAACTGTGTTTAATGCAATGGGTAGGATACAGAGCTTTATCTAGAATTTCTGCCTGAGTCCAAAATATGTCAGACTATCTCTGGCTGGATGTGGGGAAGGAAAGGGCCCCGAAAGTCTAGAGTCTGCAGACCCTGATTCTGAGCAATGGGGGGTGGGAGACAGTGGCGCAGTGGCCAGGAATTGGCCAAAACTCATTGGTAAAACCATAGAATTTTTTTAGAGATTCCTAGAAAGGACTGGCTTCACTTTGGGGTTTTCTCAGACTTCTCTAGGATTAGCCAGAACTCAATGTTTTTACCATAGAGTTCTGGTAAACTCCAGAGACCAAGGTGAGGTAATGTTGTCTTGGGGAACCCATTGTTTAAATTATGGATCTCTTTTTGGGTTTAGGAAGAAGGTCATTAGCTGGTCAGCCTTTCTGTCTCACCTGCCAAGATATGTGTCTGAACATCTCTGGCTGACATTCATTTTCTGTTTCATGTCGTTTGCATTTTGTTCTCATTTCCAGGCCAGGCAGTGTAGTGCACATATGATTTTGGGGTAATATTAAAGGAGGGGCATCTCTCTCTCTCTCTCTCTCTCTCTCTCTCTCTCTCTCTCTCTCTCTCTCTCTCTCTCTCTCTCTCTCTCGTCTCTCGCCAAACTGCCCATCCGTGAAAGGGGTCGGCCTGCTAACACAAGGATGACATCAGAAACATTTCTTACATGCCCAGAGAGATGCTGATTGCCACTTTGGGGTCAGGAAGCAATTGTTCTCCAGGCCAGCTTGGCCAAGGATCCTGGAGGGGTTTTCCGCCACCTCTTCTGAGTATAGAGCAGGGGTCACTGGGTGTGTGGGGGGAGGTATTTGTGAATTTCCTGCCTTGTGCAGGAGGTTGGACTAGATGACCCTGGAGGTCCCTTCCAACTCTATGATTCTATGATTCTGACCAGTTCCTACAGAGGTGTGACACTTTAAAGTAATGAATAACTATTGCCTGTGAAGGGACGTTACTTCCAGGACCTGCCAGAAGTGGCATCATGCCATCGGCCCACAGACCCCCCCCCCATGTCCCCCCCCATTCTCCGGCGGGTTACCAGACTGAGCCTGGAAACCCGAAGACAGACCCATTTCGAAGGCAACACTCCATAAAACTGCATAATAGAATCCTCATTTAGCTAAATTTTGCCGGATGTGGCGAGCACTTCGAATGAAAGTGTTGGCTGGAGAGACGGGAAAAGTTAACTAAAGTATTTAACGGCCCATAACTGTGAGGATTAGACGGAGAAGCAGAGAGCCTTTTTTGTCAGTCGCCAACCCGTGTTCTTTAAAATTAGATAGATAAATGAATCGCTTAATGCAAGAAAATGAGACAAATCTTATCTGCAAAGGGATATAAAAAATACATTCCCGGCCATCAAAGCAAACGCGTTCCGAGTAATTTATGTCTCTTCCTTGAGTCGGGGAGCGGCAACACAGAGTTAAAGCAGGATTCCTTTATGCCCAGTCACTAAATCCTCTAATATACATGTCATTAAAATAAAGTATAGAAGGAAATATGTGACTCTATCAGAAATTGGGGTCAATTAGGGACTCATTACGAAGGAGCAGTGAAATTGATTTGTAAGAGTGGCTCTTCAAGCCCCTCCTGTTCTGTCGAGCTAATAATAAAATCTGAATCCTGACAAGGAAAGTCATTAAGGCCCTTCACAGGCAAGAGTTATTCATTACTTTCAAACTTATTATCTGGAATTTATTCCCTTCTGCTCACGAGATTCGTCATGTCCCAAAGATTAATGGCTTTGAATACAAGGGAGTCGGGCTGCTATCGCTGCTCATATCCTGCGCTCTCTCCCTCTCCCTTTTCTGGCGGACTGATGCGTCACGAGGCCGCCGGCTTGTCTGTTTGTGGGGAAAGCTGCCGCTGAGCATCAAGTGGGTTTCTTTCTTTCTTGCAATTTGCAAGAAAAAGTATTGTGCATTTTGTGTTGGGGGAGGAGGGGGGATTTGGACTTAAGGTGACCCCTTGGTGGGGTGGTCAAGATAAGAGATATTCAGAGGTGGTTTGCTGTTGACTGCCTCTGTATCACGACCTCCCGTTCGAACACGGGCCACGGCTAACAACACTTAGCTTCTGAGACTGGATGAGATCAGCCTACCTTGGATTGTCCAGGTCTTGGTGAATAAACTTCTACTTTTATGCAATAAACTCGCAGTAGAATTTATTTATTTATTTTATTTTATTTATACCCTGCCCTCCCCCCCGAGGCAGGCTCAGGGCAGCTTACAAGAGAAGTAAATAGAATCATAGAATCATAGAATGTTAGAGTTGGAAGGGACCTTGCAGGTCATCTAGTCCAACCCCCTGCACTCTGCAGGAGCGTAGCCGAAAGATAGCCCTACAACATACCTGAAAGATGGTCATCCAGCCTCCGCTTGAAAACGGAGTACATAAATAACAGTTACATTTATCAAAAGTTCATTATAAACAGTTCATTATAAAACAATTCAATATTATAAAGGGCAAGCAGCGTCTGTTTTAGTACAACTGCTTAACGATGGCGGTATCATATGAATGCATTCAGTGATCTGTCCAGATCAGGGGTGTCAAACTCATTTGTTATAAGGGCCGGATCTGACATAAATGAGACCTTGTTGGGCCGGGCCGTGTGTGTGTCATAAAATGTAATGCCAGGTAGCGGAGATATAAACTTTATAAAGGGCACAAACACAAAGGGGGTGGGGGTTTACTTGAAATAAAAACTTGCTTAAAACATGAGCACTCTTGCAACATTTTGTTTATTGAACAGTGTCTGATAACTGACCCCTCTTGCTCTGAATTATTGCATCAAAATGTCTGCGCTGTTGCAATCTTGAGTCTGCTGTTCAGGTGTGTAGATCTGTGAACTGCAAAGACAGCAGCAGAACTGGAAGAAGAAGCAGAAGACAGCCAGTTCCACTGCAGGCCTGATAGAAGCCCTCCGGGGGCCTGATTTGGTCCCGGGGCCACATTTTTGACACCCCTGGTCCAGATATTCAGCTCATCAATCTTTCCCTGATATAATCAGCAGGCACAGGCTGTGGGTGGCAAAACTGGGGGCCAGGGCTCTATGAGTTTCAGTTGTTGTTGGTGGTGGTGGTTGTTAAGTATGACACTTAACTCAATTTCAGCAAAGTGATTCAGCTTTATTCAGCAACAGCTCAAAGTCAACCAGAACAGCAAAACCGCAGATCAACAGATGACAGACAAACAGTGGAGCTTGGCTCCTTTTTAAACGTTCCCGGCTAATGTAGCCACGCCGATTTACAAATAAGTAACCAATAAGATCACACGGATAAGAACCAATAGGGTTCGTTCCCCTCAAGAGTTTGGGGTTCGTTCTGATTGGATGGTGCTTCTTAGACAACCAATCAGAAAAGCTGGATCACGAGCCTTGTCTAGGCACGAAGCTTAACATGAGTTTCTAATGGAGACATTTCACTTCATTGCATACATTACAGTGGTGGCTCCTTAGTTGAAGCCCTGGTGGAAGAGCTCCCTCTTACAGGCCCTACAGAACTGTAAAAGGTCCCGCAGGGCCCTGATGTCTTCTGGGAGCAAGAGTTCAGGAGCACCTTAAAGACTAACAAAATTTGTGGCGGGGTGTGAGTAAATGTATTCACAGGACACATGCGACATAGTAGGATCCTGCTTCTAACAAGCAATATGCAGCAGTACAGACCACAAGTCCCAATCATTTATCCAAGAGAGTTTGTGGAACCATTCTGTACTGTGCAGCCCCTATTACCTGTGCAGAAAAGCCCTCTTGGATAGTTTGGTTTTGCATAGCCTGTGGAAGGCCAGGAGAGTGGGAGTTTTCCTGATACCTCCTCAGGCAGGCCGTTCCACAAGGCGGGAACCACAACAGAGAAAGCACATATACGGTCAGTGGTTGATTTTGCCCATGTATAGGCTGGTACCAGCAGAAGGAAGATACGTATATTGGTGGCTACTAGCCAAGGTGACTGAGGGGAACTGCCACATTCAGAGGCACTAAATCTCTGAAGCCCAGAGCCAGGAGGCAACATCAGGGGAAGGTCCCTGCCTCTATTCCCTGTTGTTGGTCCTCCCGAGGAACTGGTTGGCCACTCTGTGAGACAGGATACTGGACTAGATGGATCACTGGTCTGATCCAGCAGGGCTCTTCTTAGGTTCTTATCAGGAGAAGGCCTTGGCCACTATTCCCTGTTGCTGGCCCTCCAGAGGAACTGGTTGGCCGCTGTGTGTGACAGGATGCTGGACTAGATGGACCATTGGTCTGATCCAGCAGAGCTCTTCTTACGTCTTTATCAGGGGAAGGCCTCAGCCTCTGTGCCCTGTTGTTGGCTATCCAGAGGAGCAGGTTGGCCACCCTGTGAGGCAGGATGCTGGACTAGCTGGACCACTGGCCTTATCCAGCAGAGCTCTTCCTATGCCATGAAAGAACATAGGAGGTGAGGCAGTCTCACAATAAAAAGGGGCCAAGGCCATGAAGGGCTTTGTATGTTGAACATAAGAACACAAGAGAAGCCATGTTGGATCAGGCCAATGGACCATCCAGTCCAACACTCTGTGTCACACAGTGGCCAAAACCCAGGTGCCATCAGGAGGTCCACCAGCAGGGCCAGACTATGAACAGTACAGAAATGAACAGCTTTAGCACTACAGTAAGCCTTTGCGGTTGAGAAGCATAGGAGGGAATGCACTCTTTAAGAAGAGGGAGGGAGAGAAGCACAAAGAAAGACCATAAAAGTACCTGAGGCTTCTTACTGCTAACATTTGAGGAAAATTATTTAGTGAGCATACCAATAGTCATGAGATGGCAAGACAATGAGGAAGAAAAACACATGGACCCTCAAAAGCAGCCAGCAGGAACTCATTACTTGAACTTCTTGCATGCACCTGCTGTTTTCTCGTAACCTTTTGAGCCACCATTTGGAATATTTATACAGAGGTCAGGGAGAGATCACAGCATTTTTTTTTTTTTTGCAAGGATGCCCTTTTCCCGACCCAAGGGCTGAAGTCCACTGAGCTGGACTATCTCTCAGCAGGTGACCACTAAAACATCTGGACAGAACAATCCACTGGGCAAAGACGATTTGGTTGCAGCAAAAATGGCCAACTTCTAGCATCAACACAGTACCATCAGTGAGTCCAAATTGGACCCGGTTATAATTCTGAAGTGCTGGAACTGCTGCTCCAGGAGGCACTTCTGCAGAAGAGGGGACATCATACAGATTAGCAGTGTTGGAGGGGGTAATAAAAGTTTAGTTTATCTTCAATTACAATTGCTCTAAGGTGAAACAAATATGTTCCGATGCAGGTAGGGGAGCAGCTAGGGAGGCTGCAATTGATTTTCGCTCTCCCGCCCGAACCTGCCCCAGACTCTCCCCGGACTCGCAACAAGTCCCCTGAGCAATGCTCTCTCTAAGCTGTGGAGTCTTGTGAGCAAAAATTCTACTTGGTAAGCCACTGGCATTAAAGTTGTGAGCAAGCGATTTGGCTACCGCATAAATTAGTTTGCTCTGGAGCCACATGCTTTCTGAGCGAAGACAAAAATGTGTGAGCTGGAGGCTAAAAAACTATGAGCTAGCTCACACTAACTTAGCTTAGAGGGAACACTGCTCCTAACCCCACCCTATCTTGTCGGTTCCAAATCTAGGCCTGTCTGGAATCAGTCCACGTGTGCTGTCTCAGCTGAGAGGGAACCTGCCCCTGAGTTGTCCAGCTGCTTCCCTGCTTCCCTGCAGCCGCTACCGGGGAACCCCTCATTTAAATCTTATTTTTTTAAAAAATGTATTTTAATATTTTTGTGATGCCATAAGTGGTGTCATGCTCCCCCGGTGCCCCTCATGAACATGTAAACTTTTTTTTTTTTTTGAGAATTTTGTTTCCCACAAAGAGCTTCCGGAACTCTGTTCTGGCACATTCCACCAGGGGAAAAAAGCCCCGATATCGTGTGCATGTACACTTCATCGGAAGGAGAAGAGACTGGATTTATACCCCGGCCCTTCACTCGGAGTCTCAGAGCATCTTACCATCTCCTTTCCCTTCCCCTCCCCACAACAGACACCACCACAAAGAAGGTGATGGATGCAGGCCTGTAACCACAGCGGGGCATTTCGGGGCCTGGCCCCCTGATTTCCTGCCAAGGCCCCCTGACTTCCATCCAGCCCCCAGCCCCCCTGATTCTCTGAGCCCCCTGGAGGACTCCCCAGCACCATCTTTTCCCCAAGCATGGCTTGCTTCTCCGTGTAGGCAAGCAGAGTGTGAACGCTGCAGAAGTGAGTTTTACATTTTTTTTTAATTTTGTGATGTCAGTGCTCCCTGACTTATTTGAAGGCCCCCTGAATTACAAAATCCTGGCTACAGGCCTGAGTGGATGCCAGGCAAATGTCCCGGTGGCTAGGCATCACATGCAGGTTGTGAGTTGAAGAACACATGTGTTTTTTTTGGGGGGTAGAGAAACATGTTGGAAGCAGCGATCTGCCAGGTATGAAGGTTCCGATCCTCTCTCCAATTACCCAACTGGGTTCCGAAGAAGAAAGTAAAGGTGGGAGAGACCAGCTTTCTCTATTGTATAAGAATCATCCCATATCCCCTCAAGGGTTCATTTCATGAGTGTAGCAATGAACCTAAAAGTCATTTATCCTTTCCCCCAACAATGCCATAAGCAAAATTGGCATCTTTGTGAAATAACCCAATTTGGGCTTCTGCCGGTCTGGATGGATGAAATACAGACTTCCTCCACAGCAGTGTTAAGTTTAAAAAATGAAGCCTAGAGACAGACAGGCAGATAAACAGAGAGAGAGAGAGAGAGAGATCCGTCACCTGCACCAGAGGTCTCAGTATGAAATGAATTGAAACAGCTATGCATTAGCAGGACAGACACAACAGGCAGATTGAGGAGAGTTTTAGGCGGGCCATTGAGGCCCCAGACAGAAGGATGTCACATTTCTTTCTGTAGAGGATTCTGCACGAAAAAAGCAAAGATCCAGCTTCTCTGGGTTGTTTATGCCATGTTCATGTCACTGACCTCATTTATTTCAATGGGATGTGCCAGCATTTTCTCATTGTTAGAAGTTCTTTTTGTCACCAGGTACAGACCCTGAATTTTGACCTGGGACGTCGTCAAGAAATCCAACCGACATCCGTATAAAATCCCACGGCTGAAAAGAATGGTCCGGTCAAAAGGGGGCCTTGTTTGTATTTTTGCCAGCATTGCTACACGTTCCCCTTTCAGGATTCTCTTGGGGATCACTGTGACAAGAGTGAAACCATACAGGCAACGTTGTCCTAGTTTCTTGGGGTTTATTTTTATCCAGATACTGTTGTGTCATATCAGAGCTCAGTTAATGTTGCGCACCCTTTGGCTTCCGTGCACCTGCATCAATATCAAAGCAATTTGTCCACTGTCCAGTCCCACCCTACTCTGGGATGTGTGCAAATGGAGTATTTGAATAGGTCTTCGGACCTCTGCCCCGACCTGGGTAGGCCAGGCTATTGTAGTCTGATTTCTTACACACTCAGGGAAATGCTGCTTGCTACTTTGGGGGCCAGGAAGCAATTTTTCTCCAGGCCAGTTTGGCCAGGGATCCTAGAGGGTTTTTTTTTTTGTCATCTTCTGGGCATGGAACAGGGGTCACTGGGGGTGCGGGGGGAGGTATTTGTGAATTTCCTGCATTGTTCAGGGGGTTGGACTAGATGACCCCAGAGGCACCTTCCAACTCTATGATTCTATGAGATTTTGGAAGCTAAGCAGGGTCGGCCCTGGCTAGTATTTGGATGGGCGACCTCCAAGGAATACCAGGGATGTGACGCAGAGGTAGGAAATAGCAAACCACCTCTGAAAGGTCCCTTGCCTTTAAAAAAAACAAGTCTCACTCACCACCTAGTGGTGCATAATGCTAAAAGAGCTAGAACTATACTTCACACACTGTCATACAATAATAACTATTATTTATTCTGACCTCTCTGTTGCTCTCCCAGTCAAGGTAAAGATCAGTTACGTATGTAACTACCACCAAGTCAAACTGACTTACAGCAACCCAAGCGAGGGGTTTTCAAGGCAAATGAGAAGCAGAGGTGGTTTGCCATTGACTTTCTCTGCAGAGTCTTCCATGGTAGTCACCCATCCAAATACTGGTGCTGCTTAGCTTCACAGATCTGATGAGATTGGGCTATACTATGATGGTTTTCTCCCCAAAGATCAATTAAGGAAGGCCCAAATAAATGGTCAAGTTATAATGGGTCAAGGTATCCTATGCTAGGTTGGCAGAAGCTCCTTCGGCCTCCCTCCAACTTGAGTGGCTCTTCCTTTGGAGGAACAACCACAAGTTGGAAAGAGACTCCTTAGGTTGGAAGAACCTCCTTCAGCGTTGCTTAATGGAGAAACAGATCAGTATAAAATCTGAAATTATGGTATGGCATTGTGTGTGGAGTAGCCAGGAGATCCTTGGGGAAAATTGTTCTGCTCCTAAAGCTGTAGTGCTTTTTTGGCAGCACTAGGTGGCGAGATATGCTTATTTTTAGGTTTAGGGTGCAGTGACTTGCCTAAGGTCACCCAGCTAGCTTCAAGTGGGGAAGGGAGGAATCGAACCCAGTTCTCCAGATTAGAGTTTGCCGCTCTTAACCACTACACCAAACTGGCTCTCTGGTAGACCTGTATGATACAGTGCTTAGAGTACTGGAGAGATCAGGGTCCGAATCCTCATTGAAGCACAGAGCTTACCAGGTGGCCTCACATCCTAATGTCCCCCACTGGCCTCTTGTGAGGACAGAATGGAAGAGGAGAGAAATATGTGTCCTACTCAGAGTTCCTTGGAGGAAGAGCAGTAAAATATTTTACAGAGTAGCAGTGTGTCTGAACAAGACCTTGGGGTACAGGGAGACCATAAGTTAAATATGAGCAGCCAGTGTGATGCAGTGACCAAAAAGGTTCATGTGATCTTGGGGGGTATCAACAGAGGCATAACATCCATATTGCAAGATGTCATAGTCCCGCTGTACACTGCACTGGTCAGGCCGCACCTGGAGCATTGTGTACTGGAGTTCTGGAGGCCTCTTTGATTCTACGACTCTATTTAGAACAGATAAAAGGAAATAGTTCTTCACCCAAAGAGTGATTAACATATGGAATTCACTGCCACAGGAGGTGGTGGCAGCTACAAGCATGGACAGCTTCAAGAGGGAATTAGATAAACATATGGAGCAGAAGTCCATCAGTGGCTATTAGCCACAGGGTATAGATGGGAACTCTCAGTCTGGGGCAGGTGATGCACTCTATTCTTGGTGCTGGAGGGGGCAGCAGTGGGAGGGCTTCTGGTGTCCTGGCCCCACTGCTGGACCTCCTGATGGCACCTGGTATATTTTGGCCACTGTGTGACAGAGTGTTGGACTAGATGGGCCATTGGCCTGATTCAACATTGGCTTCTCTTATGTTCTTATGTTCTTATTTCAGTACACAGAATAAATTGTTTCATTCGCACACTCCCAGTGTGATATGAGATCTCACCATGGTGAAGCAGCTCATGTGCTACTAGGTATGAGTTCTTAGCTGCTACAATCTCTGAAGTGTTTTATCAGGTGACCTCTATGTCAAGTAGATAGACATTGCCTGAATTTATAACATCTCCTCTATCAAATACTTCCAATAAACCAGAAGAAGCAAAGAAGCAAAATTTTTAAAAAACAGTGCCGAACACTGGATTCAGTTTAATCAACTTAGGACCACTTTTAATTAGTGCGGGACAATGTTAATAGTTGGCATTGCAAGATAAGAACCCACGTTATTTGCTGGTGCTATTTTGATTAAGAAACTATCGGAGCAGAGACCCTACCCAGGGTTATGAGTGGTCAGATCAGGTAATTACCTAATGACAGGGGAACCGCGTCTCCCATAATGCTATGTGATCATCAGTAGCTACAAAATAACATTAACAACCTGGGTTGTCAGGCTCCTGCTGGCCATCAAGGGGAGAAATGTTGCCAAAATGTAGGGGAAGTATATCAGCGGCATCCTGACACACTGATGTCACTCCCTGTGTGCCCAGAAGTAACATCAGCATTTCACTTGGGGACACCAGGGACTCTCTGGCACTTAGGAAAAACTTTATAGGATAACCATACAGTTTTGCCCAAATGCCAGAGTGTGCAGATGCCACTTCCTATG
This sequence comes from Gekko gecko, assembly GCA_029375565.1. Taxonomy (NCBI): domain Eukaryota; kingdom Metazoa; phylum Chordata; class Lepidosauria; order Squamata; family Gekkonidae; genus Gekko; species Gekko gecko. Next base: position 12,986,318 of record JAPDNY010000004.1, read on the forward strand.
TGCACAGGAAGTGATGTCAGCACATGGCCATCAAGGGCCCCCACCACCTGGTAATTCCCCCCTGCCCCTGACAATTTCTAAGAGGGATTTGGAAACACTATCAACAACACCAAAGGGTACCTTAAACATCAAAGGGTAAGACCTTTTTTGACACCCCTCCCCAAGAATTACAATGTATTGTGCTGTACTGTTTGAATATGCAAAAAGTAATTCAACAAACAAATCTGATGAAAAATCGGCTCCCTATCTGTGACCAGCAAACAGACTGACAACATCCACTGTTTTTGAGCATCCCTAGTTTATGTAAATCAGATGTTCTGGTTTGGGTCACAAATACACAGCAGATTGTCTCAGTGTTGTTGTTGTTCAGTCGCACAGTCGAGTCCGACCCTTCGCGACCCCATGGACCAGATTACGCCAGGCCCTCCTGTCTTCCGCTGTCCTCTGAAGTTTGCTCAATTTCATGTTCGTCGCATCGATGACACTGTCTAACCATCTCATCCTTTGCCGTCCCCTTCTTCTTTGACCTTCCATCTTTTCCAGTATCAGGGTCTTCTCCAGTGAGTGCTCCCTTCTCATTTGGTGGCCAAAGTATTTGAGCTTCAACTTCAGGATCTGGCCTTCCAGGGAACAGTCAGGGTTGATTTCTTTTAGGATTGAATGATTTGATCTCCTTGCAGTCCAAGGGACTCTCAAGAGTCTTCTCCAGCACCATAGTTCAAAAGAATCTATTCTTCAGCGCTCGGCCTTCCTTGTCTCAGTGCTGCCCCGGAATCATAGTTTGATCCAGGAAGTCCTGGGAGTGGGCTAACAGGAAGAATTCCACTGGATAATGAATGCCTCCAAATGTGGAGACAAGAAGCACAGGCTCAAAATGTAGCTAATTTTAAGAGATGCATGATCCAACACAGGTGACTTAGGAGCATCTGTAAGCCAAGGGAGTCAGTATGTCATGAACGTGGTGCCAACAGTGGCTACTTCGCCAGTTAAAAAGCCACCAGCCTCAAAGACGCACAAACACTCAATTACAAATCGTCAGTATGCTCGTATAGTGTGCTCAGCTCAGGAGAACAGTCATTATGACAAAGGCCTGCTTGATTTTCAGATGGCTCACTTGCAAGAACGGAATCATCACTATTAATTTATTTTGCCTCTTAATAACCTTGACAACCAGCCCAGCTGTCCAGAGCATGACTCCGACAACTTTTATCGATAGCCACGATCCGCTAAGGGACTTCTCGGCAATTCTAAACTAAATCTAAAACTTCCAGTCTAGACCCCTCTCTTCCTGACCAAGTCCATGTGGCAGAGGTGGTTAAGTGTCCACCAACAAAAACCCAAAGGAGGAAACCATATGAAACCCAAGGGCGCTTTCACACATGCTGAATAATGCACTTTCAGCCTGCTTTTGGTGCACTTCAGTGATCTCTCACAAGAGGATTTTGCCATTTCACACAGTAAAATCCAGCTGCAAAGTGCATTGAAAACAGACTGAAAGTACATTATTCAGCATGTGTGAAAGTGCCCCAAGTCTCTACACTGCCCACCTCCATGTACAAGGAAGAAGAAGAGGAAAAAGGAGGAGGAGATTGGATTTATATCCCACACTCCACTCAGAATCTCAGAGCGGCTTATAATCTCCTTTCCCTTCCCCTCCCCACAACAGACACCCTGTGAGGTAGCTGGGGCTGAGAGAGCTCTGAGAGAACTGCCCTTGAGAGAACAGCTCTGAGAAAACTTCCGACTGACCCAAGATCACACCAGCAGCTGCATGTCGAGGAGTGGGGAATCAAACCCAATTCTCCCAGATTAGAGTTTGTGCTCCTGACCACTGCACCAAATTTGCTTTTATTCACTGAGCTTTCCCAATCCTGCTCTAGGCTAGGTAGAGGCTGTCCGGAAGGTGGCCTGGGCTGGCTGATGCAGCAACAGCTTCTATTTACTGTTGAGCTGGAGGACGGAAGTGAGTGGTGGAGACTTTGTTCTACTTTGGGGCTGTGGCTCAGAGGGAGAGCATCTACTCAGCATGCAGAAGGTCCCAGGCTCAATCCCTGGCATCCCGTTAAAAGGATGTGAAAGACCTTTGCCTAGAATCCTGGAGAGCTGCTGCCAGTCTGAGTAGACAATACTGAATCTGATGGACCGGTGGCTTGATTCAGTATAAGAAGCTTCATATGCACACAAGTACTTGCAGGTTATCTAAAATATTAACGTTACTGGGCCTTAATATACTGTGACTGAAAACTAAGGGGGGGGAGTAGAAAATATTTGGAATAGAGGGCGTGTGCATGATCTTTGTCTTAGAACCAGTCAGTCCTTTGTGGGTAGTTTTTTTTGTTCGTTTTACTGAAAGTTGCTCTGACCTGGATGGCCCAGGCTAGCCTGATCTCCTCAGAAGCTAAGCAGGGTCGGTCTTGGATAGTATTCAGGTGGGAGACCACCAAAGACATCCAGGGCAACTAGAATGATCAAAGGGTTGGGATACTTTCCCTACGAAGAAAGGCTAAAGCACTTGGGGCTCTTTAGCATGGAGAAACGACGGCTGAGGGGGTGACATGATCGAGGTTTATAAGATTAGGCATGGGATAGAGCAGGTAGAGAAAGAAGTACTTTTCTCCCCTCTCACAGTACAGGAACTCCTGGGCACTCCATGAAATTGCTGAGCGGTCGGGTTAGAACGGATAAAAGGAAGTCCTTCTTCACCCAAAGAGTGATTAACACATGGAATTCACTGCCACAGGAGGTGGCGGCGGCTACAGGCTTGGACGGCTTCAAGACGGAATTAGATAAGCACAAGAAGGGGGACCCACAATACTCGTGTGTGGGGGGGGGAGAAGCTCCACGGGAGGAGAAGGAAGCAGCCGCAAGTGAGCCATTGTCCCTGCCCCCCCGTCCCTGGCACCCACATCAAGGCCGCACCCCGCCAAGCCTTCTCCCTCCTCCCCCCAGCACTGGCAGTGAGGCCTGAACTCAGTCTGCCAAGATTTCCCCCTCCCCCTCCCCTAGCGGCAGTGAGGCCTGGCTGGCCTGCCGAACTTTCTCCCTCCCTCTCCCCCAGCAGCGGTGAGGCCTGGCCAGCCCGCTAAGCTTTTCCCCTCTTCCCCTCCCGCCCCAGCAGCAGCGGCAGCAGCAAGACCTGAGCTCAGCCCACCAAATTTTCTCCCTCCCCCCCGGGCGGCAGCAAGAGCTGAGCAGCTTACAGCTGCCGACCAGCCAAGCCTTCTCCCACCCCCACCTGCTCCACCCTCTGGCAGCGAAGCCATTCTCAGAGTGAACGCTCTTTTACTTTTTGAGGGGATTTAAATATCCCCCCCTTTTTTTTTTTACAGTTTTTAGATTTTTCTGCACATCTGGGAATTGCACCAAATGTGCAGGAAAATCTCCCTGCCCCCCAAGTACCCCTGATGTGCGGATTTCGATATCTATATGGAGGGGGCATGTTGGGAATTAGATATATAGATATGGAGCAGAAGTCCGCCAGTGGCCATTAGCCACAAGGTATAGATAGGAACTCTCAGGCTGGGGCAGGTGATGCACTCTATTCTTGGTGCTGGGGGGGGTAACAGTGGGAGGGCTTCTAGTGTCCTGGCCCCACTGCTGGACCTTATGATGGCACCTGGTATTTTTGGCCACTTTGTGACACAGTGTGTTGGACTGGGCCGTTGGCCTGATGCAACATTGGCTTCTCTTATGTTCTTAAGTTCTTAACCTTTCCTCATAGGACTTGGTCTCCATGACCAAATCTGCTTAGGTTCTGAGCTCTGACAAGCTTGGTCTAGTCAGGGCTATGCAGGCTGCTATACCTGGGCATCCAGGCTCCTACTTCCTCCCAGTTTTGCACCCATAGTGCTTTCCTCTTGGGTAGCCTTGGAATGTTCGTGCTTTTCTACATATCAAATCATCCGGTGCTCTCAAAAGTCCCCGTGCTTTTTAAAGCCAGCTCTCCCCTTTATCAGCCCCTTCCCAGAATTCCTGCCGGTTGTTATCCATCCAGATTTTCGCCCAAGCTATTATTCAGTTCAGTGGAGCTCTCAATATTCAGAAGCTCGGCTTCGCTGGGACCCAAAGACTCGGTCTGTTCACTGCGTCTGCAAAATATTTAGCGCGCTGAAACGGGCCCCGTATTAGTGCTCTTTTGTTATCTTGCCGAAACCCTTGCGACTGCCCTAATTTGACTATAGGTGCGAGAACCACTCATTAAAACGTAATGTCGGGCCAAAACAAAAAACTGCTGCGGAGTCTCATTATGCAAACATGAAATCGACAAGGCGGGCTAATGAGGGTAGCCGGATACCCCAGATGTCAATAGAAAAACAATCTATTTCTAACATGAGCCTCTCTTTGGGGAACGTTTCTCCATCTACCATAAAGATTTTGTTTACTGATTTCCTGTTTGCTTGTTAGGCCGAATCACCATGTAGGCACGGCAAGACAGGAGTAACACAAGTCGGAACAATAATTCATTCCCTAATTTTATGACTTAGTGAAGCGGCGGCGGCCATTTTTATATTCCCTTGAAAGGGAGCCGTTCCGTTCTGCGGACCGTTTTTTTATTTTTTTATTTTCCTAGCTTGTTTTAAAACAACAACAACAACAATGGAGACGAAACTGGCTGGATACAAATGAGCACCCTTGTGCTTTCTATTTAAAGAGTGGAATAAATATTCCTGCCGGGGGATAGCTTGTCAGGCAGGACGGGCCCGTAATTTAAATTAGGCAGCCAAAGGGTTACTAAGGTTAGGTACTGGAATCCATAAGGGTCTTGAGGAGCTTTCTGGGAGTTTTAGTAAGGAGTTCAGGCAGCTGCCGGTTCATTTTTGTCCCATCCTTCCTCCAAGGATTTTGGGGCACTAGGCTTGCCTAGTAATTTGTGCGTCTCCCATCTCTTCTTCACCATCCCAACATTAGGAAATAACTCAGCACACTGAAGCCACGTTATACTGAGTCAGACCAGGGCTATTTTGGGGCAGGAATGCACAGGAACGGAGTTCCGGCTGGCTCCTGACTTGGCCACGCCCAGCAGGAACTCATTTGCATAATATGCCACACCCAACAGCAGAAACTCTTTAGGATTGGCTACATTAGGGGTGTGTGGCCTAACATGCAAAGGAGTTCCTGCTACAAAAAAGGCTCTGGGGTTTTGGCAACAAACAAGGTAAACAGAATAAGAAGCAAAAGGTGGGTGTGGCTGGATGGCCATACTTCTGGTAATGTGGGGGTGTGGCCTGATATGCTAATGAGCTGTGCTGTCAGGGGTGTGGCCTATTATGCTAATGAGTTCCTGCTGGGCTTTTTCTACAAAAAATGCCCTGAGTCAGACTACCGATCCATCAAGGTCAGTATTGCCTACTCAGACTGGCAGTCACTCTTGAGGGTTTCAGGCAGAGGTCTTGCACATCACCTACTGCCTGGTCCTTTTCAACCGGAGATGCCGGGGATTGAACCTGGGACCTTCAGCATGCCAGGCATAGGCTCCACCATTGTCATGTCCCCTAGGTTAGGCTGAGGGTGAGTGACTGGCCTGTAGTAACCTAGCCGGTTGTTAGTTAGTTTGTTTTGTGGGGCAGGGAGGGGATTTGAATCTAGATCCTAGCCCAACACTGTAAGCACTACACCAAACTGGGGGGGAGGCAGGATCCTGAATGGCAGAGTCCAATGGGTCAGGCATGAGGAAGAAGAAGAAGAAGAAGAAGAAGAGATTGGATTTATACCCCCCCCTTCACTACCCAAAGGAGTCTCAGGGTGGCTCACAAACTCCTTTCCCTCCCCCTCCCCATAACAGACACCTTGTGACGTGGGTGGGGCTGAGAGAGCTCTGACAGAAACTGCTCTTTTTGAAGAACAGCTGTGCCAGAACTACGGCTTGTCCAAGGTCATCCAGCAGGTGCAAGTGGAGGAGTGGGGAATCAAACCCGGTTCTCCCAGATTAGAGTCCGCGCACTTAACCACTGCACCAAACTGGCTGCATGCATTACTCCAAAGGAAGAGGCACTCTAAATCGATACAGGGGCATTGCAATATCAACTGTGTTATTTTTAATCCCTTACCTAATAATCCCCAGCATGGATTTTTTATTTTTTTCCCCACTGCTGAGTCAATATTTCCGTGGCATTGTCCATTATAATCCCTAGATCTCTTTTCTTCTCAGTCTGAGCTAGTTCAGACCCTATCAGCATATATTTAAAGTTGTGTATCTTCTGGATGTATGTTTACTTGTTTATTTTTAATTATTTACTACATTTGCATCCTTCCTTTTTCCCCCATTGGGAATCCAAAGCAGTTTACGCCATTCCCCAGTTTTCCATTTTACCCTCACGACATTTTATCCTCCCTACAAAGGTAAGTTAGGCTGAGAGGGTATGACTGGGCCAAGGTCATCCAGCGACCTGCCATGGCACGAGTGGGGATTCAAACCCCAGCATCTCAGAAACCTAATCCAATGCTCTTAATCACTACGTCACACTGTCTCTCAGTGCCATCTTGTGCAAAAAGTTACTCTAGTTTAAGCTCAACGAATACCGTATAGATTTAGGCTGGAAAAACTCTATACAGGATGAAGTTCAAGTCCGGTGGCACTTTTAAGACCGACAAAGCTGGAACGTGTCCAGAGGAGAGCAACAAAGATGGTGAGGGGTCTGGAGACCAAGTCCTGTGAGGAAAGGTTGAAGGAGCTCGGTATGTTTAGCCTGGGGAGGAGATGACTGAGACGTGATATGATAAACCATCTTCAAGTACTTGAAAGGCTGTCATACAGAGGATGGTGTGGAGTTGCTTTCTGTTGCCCCAGAAGGTCGGACCAGAACCAATGGCTTGAAATTAAATCAGAAGAGTTTTCGGCTAAACATTAGGAAGAATTTCCTGACAGAGCGGTTCCTCAGTGGAACAGGCTTCCTCAGGAAGTGGTGGGCTCTCCTTCTTTGGAGTTTTTCAAACAGAGGCTAGATGGCCATCGGACAGCAATGCTGATTCTGTGAACTTAGGCAGATCGTGAGAGGGAGGGCAGGGAGGGTTGCCTCAGTGCTTAGTTCTTGTGGCCCTCTCTTACACGCCCAGGGAAATGCTGATCGCCACTTTGGGGTCTGGAAGCAATCCTGGAGGTTTTTTGTCATCTTCTGGGTGTGGAACAGCAGTCACTGCGGGTGTGGAGGGGGAGGTATTTATGAATTTCCTGCATTGTGCAGGGGGTTGGACTAGATGACCCGGGAGGTCCCTTCCATCTCTATGATTCTATTATCCTATGAAAGTTTTATTCAAGGTATAAGCTTTCATGTGCATGCACACTTCTGCAGATACATGCACACAAAAGCTTATAGGTAAAGGTAAAGGTTCCCTTGCTTGAAAGCCAGTCGAATCCGACTCTAGGGTTGCGGTGCTCATCTCCGTTTCAAAGCCGAAGAGCCAGTGCTGTCTGAAGACATTTCCATGGTCATGTGGCCGGCACCAAGGTGCACAGAACGCTGTTACCTTCCCACCGAAGTGGTACCTATTTATCTACTTGCAATTTCTTGCTTTCGAACTGCTGGGTTGGCAGGAGCTGGAACTAGAGACGGGAGCTCACTCCGTCGTGCGGCACCCTGGGTCTCGAACTGCTGAACTACTGACCTTCCACAGCCTGCAGTTCAGCGTCTTAACCACTTGAGCCACCGCAGCTCCCAACAAAAGCTTATATCTTGACTAAAACTTTGGCAGTGATCACACACACTAAATAATCCACTTTCAATCCACTTTCCAACTGGCTTTTGCCAGTTTACCCAGTAAAATCCAGTTCAAAAGTGCATTGAAAGTGGATTATTTAGTGTGTATGATCACAGCTTTTGTTGGTCTTAAAGGTGCCACTGGACCCAAACCTTGTCCTGCTGCTTCAGACCAGCATGGCTACCCACCTGAATCTATCTATACAGAATATTGCAGTTAGCAAGTGCTCCATCAACACTATTCAACATTCCAGTTCTTGAAATATCAAACATTTATGAAATGCCTTGCCACCCTTTATTCCTGGAGGGCCTACCCATCTTGAAGGTTTTAAGGTTTGCCAGGCTATATAGATCCTCAAATAGAATGGTCAGGAAACAGCCAATCCATATACAAAAGAACCTCCTCCATTAGCATGTTTCACAGCCTGCGGAACTCCTACAAAGTAATGACTCAGCCCTACTCCACCTTCCTGAGTAGATATAAATTACCTGCCTATCACTTTTCTTCTCACCTTAACACAGAGAGTACTCCATCTTTCTGTGTTATACCTCTGAGGATGCCAGTCACAGCTACAACAGCTAATGAACTCTGGCCGTGAAAGCCTTTGACAACAGAATGGTCAGGCTTTTTTTTCCTTCTGAGATGTGTTTGTGTATGAGGGAAGAGTGGGAGCCTCAAGCTGCCACAACTTATGCACTGCTAATTTGTGTTTGCGTGTGCAGCTTCTGTACTTAACAGACACGCTGACATATTTCATGTCTCAGTTTAGCAGCATCTTAGCCGCTGAAACCAAGGTGTTGATATTACCCTCGTGGTAGTGATGCCACCTTCAACAGCTTGGTGCGATACCAGCTGTTCCACAACATATGTCTGGAAGAGCATGTATCATCATATACATTTCCAACTAAAAGGAAAAGTATCTGATGTGCATGAAAATGGTCCCAGGTTCAATCCTTGGCATTGCCACCTAAAAAAACTGGGTAGGAAGTGATCTGAAAGACCTCCGCCCAAGACTCTGGACAGCCACTACCCACCAGAGTAGACAATACTTTGGGGAAGGGCCATGTCTCATTGGCAGAGCATCAGCTCAGCATTCAAAAGATCCCAGATTCAGTCCCTGGGAACTCTAGTTAAGGACACAGATGATGTGAAAGACCTCACCAGGAGAGCCGCTGCCAGTCTCAATTGACAGTACTGGTCTTAATGGACCAAGGGTCTAATTCAGTAGGCAAGGGTCTAATTCAGAAGGCAGCTTCAAGAAACGCATATATGGAACGTGTTGAGCATGGTCTGCGGTATTCCATTTCTGAGAATTCCATATCATTACATATCATTCATCAGTCGTATTCTATCTAATCACAGACTTCAGTTCTTATGTTTCAAGCTAATGAGAGTTTCTTAAGCTATTCACAGTAACTTAAAGCTTTCTGTTCAGAGGCTTCTGTTCTAGTATTTTCTCAAACACTCCAATACACTTTCTTTGAGTATTCTCTGACTCTTTTGTTTTCCAAAAGGTACACTATTTCCAGTACCCAAACCCCTTCTCTTGAAACACTAGTTGTCGCCTTGAGTTTTTAACTGACTCTTAATGTCTCCAAAGGAAGTTTCTAACTACACCAGACCAGGGATCTCTGCACTCTTCAGCGCTAACTCTCTGTGTGACTGAGTAGGGGATTTCCTTTTCTCTTTAGAAGATCTATCCCCTTTCCTTGGCCCGAACGGGAGTCTTTGTCTAATTCCCAAACTTCCTTGCCAACTTTCCCCAGTTCTCCTGCCTGTGTTAAACTGCTCTCAGTCAGGGCTGAATTTTGAATCTGTCAGTACTTGACTCTTCTCAGCTAGTGTTGAAACCATATGGCATCTCTCCTCCATATCCAGTTGAATTCTTTCTCTGCTGAGCTGATGTTAACCAATCAGATCTCTTAGAACAGCCTGTCATTCAAGGCTCTCTGGCTCTGTGAAGAATTAACCCTTCACAATCCTTTACCTGTTTACACAACACTTCTAAGCTTTTAAAAGTGACATTTGTCACACTCCCTGCATCACTATACCAAAGTGGTGCCAAAATTTACCAAAATGGTGCCATGGCTCAGTGGTAGAGCATCAGATTCAACTCCCAGCATCTCCAGTTAAAAGAATCTGGTAGCAGGTGATGTGAAAGACCTCTGTCTGAGACCTTGGAGAGCCACTGCTAGTCTGCGTAGACAATGCTGACCTTGATTAAGTTACTCATTCAGTATAAGTCAAGTAATAGGAAAGGCCTTGCTTGAAAGGAGCTGCTGCCAGTCTGAGCAGGGCCGGCCCCAGGTGTCTGGGCGCCCTAGGCAAGACAGCCTGGGGCGCCCACCCCACGGGGATGCCAATCTCCCGGTGGGGCCTGGAGACTGGGGGGGGGGTGGAGCGCCGGCTTTCCTGAGCACGCCGCACTAGCGGCGTGCTCAGAAAGCTAGGGAACGGGCGGCCATTTGAACGGCTGCCCCTTCCCAGCCCCAGAGCCGGCTGGAGACGGGGGGGTGGAGCGCCGGCTTTGAACCGGCGCCCCTTCCCTCCCAGCCCCAGCACCCGCTGAAGACGGGGGGGAGCGCCGGCTTTCCTGAGCACGCCGCAGTAGCGGCGTGCTCAGGAAAGCCAGGGAAGGGGCGCCCGTTTGAACGGGCGTCCCTTCCTTCCCAGCGCCGGCTGGAGACGGGGGAGGGGGAAGCCAGGGAAGGGGCGCCCGTTTGAACGGGCGCCCCTTCCTTCCCCAGCGCCGGCTGGAGACGGGGGGCGGGGGGAGCCAGGGAAAGGGGCGCCCGTTTGAACGGGCGCCCCTTCCCTCCCAGCGCCGGCTTCACGGGGGCGGCGGGGGCGCTTTGGCGCCCCTGTGGACCCCAGCGCCCTAGGCGAGCACCTAGCTCACCTAGTGGGCGAGCCGGCAGTGAGTCTGAGTAGACAATAATAACCATAATAGACCAAGGGTCTGATTCAGTAAAAGGCAGCTTCATGTTCATCACCACCACCCCAGAAATGCTAGCTGCCTCCATAGGAAAAGCCATATATTTACCGCATGAGGCAATGAGCAACTCTAATTTTTGTGGGGGTGCGTGATTTACATATTGGTTGCAGGGGGGAAGGGGTAGGCTGCCTTCAACCACTGCCATAGTCCCAGTATAATCTGCACAACCTCCTGAATGATATCAGTTGAATTTTAAAGGCATAGGAGATCCAATCTTGGACCACCAGTATATCATTTCACTGCATGCTGATGTTGTTGGATAGTGTAACTCTGCATGCAAGAGAATCTGGGAGGGAAAGGGTTAAGAGAATTCTCTCATTCAGGTACACTTGGAAGTTGGCCCCATCCTCCTCTCATCGGTTAGATATCTGGCTGTTGCTTGCCTTCTGTGTTTTCCTCTTATATAGGACCTCTCTTCTTCTCTCTCTTACCTGGGCTTGGAGCTGTAGCAAGTTAACCTCTTTGAATCTGTTCACAGTAAGTCAAATGTACCTATATGAACGTGTCATGTAAGATGTGCTTCTATTTTTGTAAGTTAAATTGCTTTTTCTTATTACCATTGGAGTCAGACCATCTTTGTAATTTGTTTGAACAGCACTTCTTCCTTAAATGAAAAACATGAAGGATCAGGGGATACTGAGTAAAGCCTCTGTGCTTCTAAGTCAAATAGATAGATAGACAGATGATAGACAGACAGACACTTAAGTCAATAGATGTTTCCATTGAAATGAATGGGTCTGGACTCAGGGCCTGCAAACCGTGAGTATTTCTGTCCTGGTTCAATTTTTTTTTTAAATGCTAGATGAAGGCAGATATGCATTGCATTATCTCATGAGACAGTTAGGCAGAATTTTATAAAGCGATGCAGAGCTCTTGTCAATAACGTTTTACATTTTACTGACACGCATTCCAATGTAATCTGGTTTGCTTTTATTGGAAAATACTACAAATTGCTTCTTTCTTGGCAGCGCAGCTTTCCCCGGAGACACATCATTGAGGCAAAAAAAAAATATATGGGGAGGAGTGGAGAACATCGCTAGTTTGTTTAGGAAACACAGAAAGGAAGAGTTACTTGATAGCCAGTTGCCTGATCATAGGGAGAAGTGGATTTCCCGTGTTCTGTTACCATTGTTTATTTCCCCAGAAATTTGATCTACGTTGTGTCCAATTCTCCATCATTCTGGTTTAGCTTGGAAGAAGAGCATGCCAGCTGAGCCGCAACCGACTCATGGCCACCCCAGGACCATGGGGTTTACGGGGCAAGAGAGAAGCAGAGGTGATTTGCCATGGCTTTCCTCCGTGTAGCAAACCCAGTTTTCCCTGTTGGTCTCCCATCCAAGTGCCAACCATGGCTGACTTTGCTTAGCTTCCATGCTCTGATAAAGCATGAGCTTATTTCTGAAATCAGTCCGGGTGCTGACACACGAACACATGAAGATGCTTTATACTGAATCAGATCATCGGCCCATCAAAGTCAGTACTGTCTACTCAGACTTGTCGTGATGGGCAGATCTGGCTAGCACTGAGGGGCCCATAAGGGAGTAAGAGTATCCAAAGGAAGACTGGACTCCACAGCTTTAGGGCAAATACTATGTACAATTTATTTACACCAAGCCTCCACCAACATCCAGTTCTCAGTGACAAAGCGCTCCGCTGCAACCATTCAGTAAGAGAGAGATACATACACTGTACAAGCAATACATTTATACAACCACTGACCAATCAGTACAGTGCCGAGTCATGGTGATGCATTACTCAGTGCTGGGCTGGACTGCCCTAAACTGGCTGGAACCAGCCACCCTTACAGCTCCTAGCTGTCATCTGCACTGACATAGATCAAACTCATCTAGGCCAGCCTTACACTAGACATGTATATCACAACAAGACTGGCAGTGGCCCTTTATGTTCTCTAGCAGAGGTCTTTCACATCACCTACTGCCAGATCCTTTAACTGGAGATGCTGGGTATTGAATCTGGGACCTTCTGTGCACCAAACAGATGTTCTATCTCTTAGCCACAGCTGTAGATTGCTACAGTTGTTGAGTTAACATAAGAGGACATAACTGAAAACTTGCTGGATCAGACCAGAAGTTCACCTTGTCCAGCAACCTGTCTCATACTGTGGCTACCTAATTGTCTGCGATCACACACTAAATAATCTTTCTTTCTTTCTTTCTTTCTTTCTTTCTTTCTTTCTTTCTTTCGTTCGTTCGTTCGTTCGTTCGTTCGTTCGTTCGTTCATTCTAATTAAATAATCCACTTTCAATGCACTTTCCGACTTGATTTTGCCAGTTCAAAAATCCAGTTGGAAAGTTCACTGAAAGTGGATTGAAAGTAGATTATTTACTGTGTATGATTATGGCCTTGAAGAACCAAGATCAAGATGTTACCTTCTAACAAAGATTTATTGCCTCTGGATGTGGAGGTTCCTTTCAGTAATCATGGCTAGGAGCTACCGATGGACCTATCCTCCATGAATCTATCTCATCCCTTTGAATAATTCATTGTTTGAAGTACTTCCTTTTGGCAGCTGCTTCTGTTCATCTGAAACTTTTTGCTCACTCTACCTTGTGGCCAGGAATACTTCCTTTTTCATTTTCACCTCAGTCAGACATTATCCCCTCTACTGGCTTCAACTGATTTGACCACACTGATCCATGCATCCGCAAGCTCTCACTTAGACTACTACAATGTACTGTGTTTTGGGGCAGCCCTTGAAGATGACTCAAAAGATACCACTGAACTAAACAGCAGTGGCTCATTTGTTAACAGGATATAGTTACGATAGTGGAACAATCACACCGGCTACCAGTTCACTTCCAGGCCCAACTCGTGGTGGTGTTTTTAATTTTAAAAAAAAAGTTAAAATCCTTCATGCACTGGGATACACCTATCTAAAGGATCACCTTGGTGTAAGATTATCAAATATGGTCAGCAGAATGGTTCCTCTTCATAATGCCCCAGTTATATCTAGCATCCCTTTCCAGAATATTTTCTATTTCTGCCCCCACACTAGGGTTGCCAGGTCTTATCTGGCTGCTGATAGGGGTGGGGTCCATCCTTGCTCCGGGAGTCTTCTGGTGCAATAACTGGGTACTTCAGGTGGGACGCTCTAGCATTTGGGCAAAAAGACTCTATAGTTACCATAGAGTTTTTGCCCAAATGCTAGAGCATCCCCCATGCAACGTGCCCAGTGCAATGACATCACCTCTGGGTGGACGGGGGCCCCTGAAATCAGGGGAACCCCCCACCTCCATCAGGGAGATGGCAACCCTACCCCACACTAGGGAATGGGTTTCACAAAGGCTGCATCCTTCCTAGACTTCAAAATGGCATGGAAGTCTTTTTTGGAGAGATCATTGGGCACATATGGGTTCTCATGAATTCATGGAGTTGCCTTATACTGAATCAGACCCTTGGTCCATTCAAGTCAGTATTGTCTAGTGTGACTGGCAGCAGCTCTTCAGAGTCTCAGACAGAGGTCTTTTATGTCATCTAGTAGATGGTCCTTTAACCTGGAGATGCCAGGGATTGAACCTGGGACCATCTGCATGCCAAACCGATGTTCTACCACTGATCCACAGTCCTTCCCTTCTCAGGAGGTTTCTGGCCAAAGGTTTTGTGTGGGCTGCTGTGATCCTTAAAACTGTGGCCTTGTATTATGATGTTCTGGATGGATGAATATTTGGGCTTTATTGTGTCCTTGATGTTCTTATTTATTACTTCATTTAAAGTCCACCATGGAGAAGGGGAAGCTGATTTACACCAATTTCACCTCCAACTGCAGACCCCTGCTTTACCCCTACGCGGAAAGTCCCTCAAGCCCTAGAAACAGAATGTCAAGGAGGCTATGTGGGCTATGGTAGGAGAGCAGGGAAGTCCTACTCCACCACCTTCACTGTGCTGGCTCTAGTCTGGATCTAGCCTGAAATGTATTTCTTCTAAAATTGTGTTATGCATTGCCCTGAGATTTTAGCCAGGCAGGATATGAAATACCGTAAGTAAAATCCATCACTGTTGTGCACGTGCTTGATAACAACAACAAAAAAGCAATCTCTGGAGGGATAGAATTATAGAGTTGGGAGGAACCTCCACAGTCATCTAATCCAACCCCCACCCCAATGCAGGAAATTCACAAATACTTCTCCCCACCCCACCCACACACAAACCCAGTGACGCCTTTTCCATGCCCAGAAGATGACAAAAAAAAAAAAAACCCTCCAGGATCTCCGGCCAAACTGGCCTGGAGGAAAAAATGCTTCCTGACCCCTACATGTGACTGCATCCTACATGTGACTGAACCACAATTCCTTCTGTGTAATGCTTTACTGATGTGCACCTGGGCTCCTGCACTTTGATGAAACCTCACACACAAAAGGGGACAAGGAAACACACATGTCTCCCTGAATCCCCTGGAGGAAGACAGACAGTAATAAATAACATAAATACATAAACAAAACAAACTGAACCTCGACACAGCCTATGGCGAATACCACCGGTGCCTACATGCCTATCAGTAAAACAGTGCACCGAAGATGCTGCCCCCTGCATGAGCAGATCTACCTTGCTTTTTTTGTGGTTTTTATCGATGCATATGCACATACCAGTAATTTAGAGGAGAGGCACAGAAATGAAAGAATGGCAAAGGGTTTTCCACCCATGTTATTTCAGTCAGCTGTGTGCCCATACTGCATCATTTTTTCCTGCTCTGAACGTGTTCTGGTCCCTCTAGTGGTTGTTTCGATATTTCATAGGTAAAGGTAAAGGTTCCCTTGCTCAAAAGCCAGTCGAATCCGACTCTAGGGTTGTGGTGCTCATCTCCGTTTCAAAGCCGAAGAGCCAGCGCTGTCCAAAGACATTTCCATGGTCATGTGGCCGGCATGACTAAACACCAAGGCGCACGGAACGCTGTTACCTTCCCACCGAAGTGCTACCTATTTATCTACTTGCAATTTCTTGCTTTCGAACTGCTAGGTTGGCAGGAGCTGGAACTGGAGACGGGAGCTCACCCCGTCATGTGGCACTCTCGGGTCTCGAATTACTGAACTACTGACCTTCCACAGCCTGCAGTTCAGCGTCTCAACCACTTGAGCCACCATATTTCTCTGCTAAACCAGAGAAATACTTATGAAAGATTGATGTGACCACTAGAGGGAGCAAAACACATGCAGAAAGGGCGGGGAATGAAGTGGAATGGACATGCAACCAACCAAATAACATTTATGGGGAAAGCCAAGTAAACAAAGATCTCTAGTAATAAATTTAGGAACAAAGAAACCAAAACAAGAAATGAGTTACATAACCCTAATTCGTCAGTTCAACTGCAGAAACGAGTTCACGTAAATCAGAACTCCAAAATGTAGGAGGCAATTTGAAATAGGGGAGTTCTGGAAACTCACACACACACACGATCCTATGGGTTTCTCTTAACAGCATGACACCAACAATTCTATCCATCCTTTCCAGCTTCCAAAGGACAAAACCAAATCACAATGGCAAGTACGTCTCGGATGAAACCAGAGTCAAGCATCCACAGGTGAATCCCCAGGTGGAAATGCCATATGGATCCTTGAAAAAAAGCCATTATTGCATCTCACATTTGAGATTTGCAAAGCCAGTTATGGGATTTTGAAGGTTCCCCCATTCCATTAATGTTAATGGGAACTGGGAGTCCAAATCTCTCAGGATCTTTGAAAAAGATAGTCTGGAAAACTAATTAGAAGAAAAGGTTAATCCTGTTCAAGAAAATGAGATGGGCCCTGCTGACACTTCGGATTTCCACTTAAGAGAAGAAAGACTGGGGAAAGAAAGAGAGAGAAGTTTCTTGCAATATCAGCAGACAGGACCATCGGAAACCTACCGTAGCCGTTCCAATGGAATAAATCATCTCATTTTACCCGAACAGATTCAAGCTCCCTATTAGGTACAGTGGCCATCTGTGAAAAGAGGATGAGCCCTCAAAAGAAAAGGAAAAAAATAAAAGGACAAAATTTGCATATGCTAATTTACATTCAACGAGGTAAATTTACACATAATCACTATAATTTAAATAGAAATGCCGCTCACCATAGTGCCAGCTCTGTCTGGGGCAGCCTGTGGAGATGGGTTCCTTGAGTGACAGCCTGCCACTCACATGGTTCCTGAAAGCTTTTTCCGACAAAGCAAAACAGAACGCAACGGCCAGTTGTACTGGACAGAAGCGGCACCTGGGCCTCTCAGGGATCGGAATGCCAAAATGCCCCCCGGGAAACTGAGGCTGCGGCCACACACACTATTTAATCCACCTTCAGTCTACTTTCAGTGCACTTTCCAACTGGATTTTACTGTGTGAACTGGCAAAATCCAGTTGGGAGGAGGAGGAGGAGGAGGAGGAGGAGAGGAGAGGAGGAGGAGGAGGAGGAGGAGGAGGAGGAGGAGGAGGAGGAGGAGAGGAGAAGAAGAAGAAGAAGAAGAAGAAGAAGAAGAAGAAGAAGAAGAAGAAGAAGAAGAAGAAGAAGAAGAAGAAGAAGAAGAAGAAGAAGAAGAAGAAGAAGAAGAAGAGATTGGATTTACACCCTGCCCTTCACTTGGAGTCTCAGAGCAGTTTACAAACTCCTTTCCCTTCCCCTCTCCACGACAGACACCCTGTGAGGTAGGTGGGGCTGAGAGAACTCTAACACAAACTGCTCTTTTTCAAGGACAGCTGTGCCAGAGCTTGTGACTGACCCAAGGTCACATCAGCAGGTGCAAGTGGAGGAGTGGGGAATCAAACCCCATTCTCCCAGATTAGAGTCCACGCAATTAACCACTACACCAAACTACACATCGACCAACAGTGGAGGAGATTGGATTTATACCCCGCTCTCCCCTACCCAAAGGAATCTCAGAGTGGCTTACAATCCCTTTCTCTCCCCCACCCCACAACAGACACCCTGTGAGGTTGGTGGGGCTCAGAGAGCTCTTTCGAGGACTGCTCTTTCAAGAACAGCATTGAAAAAAAACCAAAAGTGCATTGAAAGTGGATTATTTAGTGTGTGTGACCGCAGCCTGAATGGCAAGGAATCACTTCTACAGAAAACAGTAAGGAAGTGCTGTCGGAGGCACCAAGTTGGAGAACCTAACAGGGTAATCCTAAACCAAGTTACACCCTTCTAAATCCATTGATGTCAATGGATTTGGAAGGGCATCGCTCTGCTTAGGATAGCTTTGCTGAGCTTCTGTGGCTGACTCTTGCCATGGGAATCAAGCCTGTTCCTACCTGCATAGCCCAGCCTCTTCATCTGCATTGGCTGCACTGTGGATTTCATTTCTTGGTCATGCTAGACTGGGGTACGACAGAGACAGGATAGCCTCTCCCAACATGTACCCATATGACAACTTTGCTCTTCAAGTCAAGGTTTAAGAACAAAAGAAGAGCCCTCCTGGATCAGACCAGTGGTCCATCTAGTCCAGCATCCTGCCTCACACAATGGCCCACCAGTTCCTCTGGAGCTCCAACAACAGGGCATAGAGGCTGAGGCCTTCATAAGAACCTAAGAAGAGCCCTGCTGGATCAGACCAGCGGTTCATCTAGTCCAGCATCCTGTCTCACACAGTGGCCAACCAGTTCCTCTGAAGGGGCAACAACAGGGCATAGAGGCTGAGGCCTTCATAAGAACCTAAGAAGAGCCCTGCTGGATCAGACCAGCGGTTCATCTAGTCCAGCATCCTGTCTCAGACAGTGGCCAACCAGTTCCTCTGAAGGGGCAACAACAGGGCATAGAGGCTGAGGCCTTCATAAGAACCTAAGAAGAGCCCTGCTGGATCAGACCAGTGGTCCATCTAGTCCAGCATCCTGCCTCACACAATGGCCCACCAGTTCCTCTGAGCTCAACAACAGGGCATAGAGGCTGAGGCCTTCATAAGAACCTAAGAAGAGCCCTGCTGGATCAGACCAGTGTTTCATCTAGTCCAGCATCCTGTCTCAGACAGTGGCCAACCAGTTCCTCTGAAGGGGCAACAACAGGGCATAGAGGCTGAGGCCTTCATAAGAACCTAAGAAGAGCCCTGCTGGATCAGACCAGTGGTCCATCTAGTCCAGCATCCTGCCTCACACAATGGCCCACCAGTTCCTCTGGAGCTTCAACAACAGGGCACAGAGGCCGAGGCCTTCCCCCATGTTGCCTCCTGGCACTGGGATTCAGAGGCTGACTGCCTCTGAATGTGGAGGTTCTCCTCAGTCACCATGGCTAGTAGCCACTGATAGACCTATCCTCCATGAATCTATCTACCCCCCACCCACCCCGTTCTCATCTGTTGCTGTGATAAAATAGCTGCTGAGCTTTCTCAGACTTTTTCGGTGGTGGTCCCCATGTTATGGAATGGCCTTTTTCAACATGCCAGGCAGGTGACTATTCAGCTGAGTTTTAGAGGAACATGCAAAACAGAACTGTTTAGGCGAGTCTTTCCAGCAACCGGAGGGTGTTTCTGGAGAGTCTGTTCGTAGCAGACTGCTAAGACGGCATCCTCTCTCTGATATTTAATATGGTTTAATATTGGTGCTTTGTCACTTTATTATACTTTGGAAATTCATCGTATCCGGCTTTGAGTCCATCACCGATAGGGTTGCCAGGTCTGGTCTGGAAAATATCCGGAGATTTGGGGGTGGAGATTAGGGAAGCTGGGGTGGGGTTTATGGCACAATGCCATAGAGTCCACCCTCCAGAGCCGCCATTTTCTCTAGAGGAACTGACCTTTGTCGTCTGGAGACCAGTTGTAATAGTAGGGAATCTCCAGGCCCCAGCTGTAGAATGGCAGCCCTAATCACTGGAGAAAGGTAGGTTAAAAATCCCTGAAATAAATACATTTAAGGACCATACATATGAATTAGGGATGACAGCCTCCAGGTGAGACCTGGAGGTCCCCCAGAATTACAGCTCATCTCCAGGCTACAGAGATCAGTTCCCCCACAGAAAATGGCTGCTCTGGAGGATGGACTCTATGTCCTTGTACCCCACTGAGGTCCCTGTCCTCCCCAGGCTCCATCCCCAAATCTCCAGGAGTTTCTCAGCTTGGAGCTGGCAAGCCTGCCCCTATCGCCTCCTGGTGGCCAGTGGGGACCCGGCAACCCTAATATTAATGTTAATCTGGCCCAGAAAGACCCCCCCAGACCAGCCAGAATTAAAGTTGCCATCCCTGAACAAAATGGATTCTCTGTAAATTGATTTTCCTGAAGTCTTAGTTTTACAGAGAATGTTAAACATGCAGTGTCATTTACTATCTCTACTCTGTTGGCTTCCGCAGGAGCTCTTCAGCGTAGGTCATTATTAATCCCAGTTTCCCCCAGGAAGAACTGTGCGTGAGAGAACACGATTTGTCAAAGCCCCGCAGGGATTTTTTACAGCAGTCTGAATAGCCCAGACTGTTTGGAGCTTGTTGGAGCCTGGAACCTAAGCGGGGTCAGCCATGGTTAGTACTTGGATGGGGGACTGCCGAGGAAGTCCCGGGTTGCTACGCAGAGGCAGGCAATGGAAAGCTGCCTCCAGTTTATTCTGTACGAGTAGATATTTATTCGGCCTGACCTGAATAGCCCCAGGCTAGCCTGATCTCATCAGATCTCAGAAGCTAAGTAGGCCTCGGCCAGTATATGGATGGGAGAAAACTGAGGTTGCCATGAGGAAGAAGGCTGTAGCAAATAGCAAAACATCTCTGCTCATCTCTTGTCCTGAAAAACCCTCAGGGACTGCCATAAATCAGTCACAACTTGATGGCATAATTATTAATAGTAACTGTGATTTTATGGCTGAATTATAGAGCTCCAGGGTCATCTAGTCCAACCCCTAATCAATGCAGGAAATCCACAGATCACACACATACAGTGACCCCTGCTCCATGCCCAGAAGGTGGTAAAGAACCTCCAGGATCTCCAGCCAAACTGGGCTGGAGAAGAATTGCTTCCTGACCCCAAAGTGGTGATTAGCATTTCCCTGGGCATGTAAGAAAGGGCCACAAGAACTAAGCACTGAGGCAACCCTCCCTGCCCTCCCTCTCATGATCTGCCTAAATTCACACAATCAGCATTGCTGTCAGATGACCATCTAGCCTATGCTTGAAACCCTCCAAAGGAGGAGAGCCCACCACCTCCCAAGGAAGCCTGTTCCACTGAGGAACCACTCTAACTGTCAGGAAGTTCTTCCTAATGTTTAGCTGAAAACTCTTTTTATTTCATTTCAGCCAGTTGGTTCTGGTCCAACCTTCTGGGGCAACAGAAAAGAACTCCACCCCATCATCTATAGGACAGCCCTTCAAGTACTTGAAGATGGTTATCATATCACCTCTCAGTCATCCCCTCTCCAGGCTAAACATACCCAGCTCCTTCAATCTTTCCCCGTAGGACTCGGTCTCCAGACCCCTCATTGTCTTTGTTGCCCTCTTCTGGACACATTCCAGCTTGTCTACATCCTTCTCAAATTGTGGTGCCCAAAACTGAATGCAAAACTTAAGCAGGACCTTACCCCAAGACTACCCGGCTTATTCCCTGGGTCATTCTGGTTCTCAACCCACCAGATTCCTTGGAAGCACTGGCTAATCCTTCCCCTCTCGTTGTTATTTTCAGGCAAAGCCCTGCATTTTCCCTCACCCCAACTAGTTTCCTAGGCTACTGTGTGCTACCTGAAACCCATGCCTGGTTTAAATATATATTTGTCAAAGCCATTTGCAATGCAAATGCGAAACTTTGCAGCAACGCTGCGGCGCATCGGTCCCGAACAAACAGCTCATCGAGCCCTATAAACATGGCACGATCCCAGCAATGAGAAACGAGCTCGCGCAAGCAGAAGGCTATAATTATCACGGGACTGACAGGCACACTGGAACCTTGTGGAGCATCTGGGTAATTAATGGAGGGCTACGGCAGGGCCGCATCAGCCGTTGATTGCGGCTCTTCTATGGTTCGGCCGCTTCTTGCTGGATCCTGGTAACCCCACTTAATAACCGCCGCGGTAATGTTATTGGCATGCTGCTCAGTAGCCTGGGGGGGCAAGGGATGGGGGAGAGATGCAAATGAAGAGAGAGGTGCACCAGCCGGAAGATCTGGATGGGAAATTGTCAAACGTTGTACCGTTGAAAGGGGATGGCGGCCTCCTCACTGACTTCCAAAGCACCAGGTCTTGCCAGGAACCCGTCTTTGAAGTGGCCCCCAAAGTCTGTGGAGTAATTGGGCTGCATTCTTCAGGAGGCTGAGGTCTTTTCTACACTAGACCTTAAATCCCGGTTAAACCCTGTCCCCGAACTTACATTCGACACTACACGTGAGTTCACCCCTGTAATTATTTCAGGGTATTTTTTGTTTCCACATTAAACTGCGGTCACCGGTTTACCCCAGTTGGATGCTGTTATAACCAAGGTATTGTGTCGTGAGTTCAACTCTGATAAAACCAGGGATGAGCTCCAAGCATGGAAAGACCTAAGATCTCAAGTTGACAAACTTGAGCGGGTCCAGAGGAGGCGACCAGGATGGTGAGAGGGTTGGAGTCCAAGTCTTATGAAGAAGGCTGAGGAGTTGGGTATGTTTAGCCTGGGAAGAGGAGGTTTAGAGGGACATGATTGCAGTCTTCAAGTATTTGAAGGGCTGTCATGTAGAAGATGGAGTGGATCTATTCTCTCGCTCCGGATTGCAGGACTAGATCTAATGGGTGGAAATTACAGGAGTCGTTACCGGCTAATATCAGGGAAACTTCCTGACTGTAAGAGTGGTTGAGCAGTGGAACAGTCTGCCTCGGGAGGTGGTGGATGCTCCTTCACTGGACATTTTCAAGAGGAGACTGGACAACCATCTTTGGGTATGTTGTAGGTATGTAGGGTTTCGCTGTGTTCCTGCAGAGTGCAGGGTTGGACTAGATGGCCTGCAAGGTCCCTTCCAACTCTAACATTCTATGATTCTATGATTCTATCTCCATTACAGTCTTGGGAGTTGGGCTTGCCATCAGAGTCGGGGACGTAACAGCAGTGCCTAACCTGAGAAATGACTGGAAAAGGCCTGGAGACCAAAGCCTTGCTATCAGTCATCCTACCAGTGTTCCCTCTAAGCTGAGTTAGTGTGAGCTAGCTCACTGTTTTGTAGCCTCCGGCTGACACATTTTTGCCTTAGCTCAGGAAGGATGACTTTGGAGCGAACTAATCTATGCAGCAGCCATGTCGCTCGCTCACAACTTTAATGCCAGTAGCTCACAAAGGAATATTTTTTGCTCACAAGGTCCCCTAGCTTAAAGGGAGCATTGGACCCTACCTTAGATTCATTTTAAACATGCCCACGAGAGGCAGTTCCTTCTTTGGATGCTTCTAAGCAGAGGCTAGATGGCCACCTGACAGCAATGCTGATCCTGTGACTCTCTAGAAATGTAGGCAGATCTTGAGAAGGGAGGGCAGGAAGGGATGGGCCAGTGCTTGGCTTTTGTTGCCATTTCTTATATTACCAGGGTAATGTCAATTACCCCTTTGGGGTCAGGAAGGAATTGTTTTCCAGGCCTGATTGGCCCAGGGACCCTGGAGGCTTTGTGCCTTCCTGAGGCCACAGAGCGGGGGCACTTGGAGAGTGGGGGGGGACTATGAATTTTCCACATGGTGCAGAAAGTTGGACTGGATGACCGCTGGGATCCCTTCCAGCTCAGTCTCTACCTTTCTAAGGGCAAATTTTGCACCAAATATTCTCCCCCCCCCTCCCAATTTTTGGTTCTTTCTTGTGAGTAAAGACCTTGTAGTTCCTTCTTTCTGCACCATTTTACTTGTGGCAATGATTCCAACAATAAAATGCATGCATGTTTTGCCTCTGTCCGTCTGTTTGGTGTAGTGGTTAAGTGCACGGACTCTAATCTGGGAGAACTGGGTTTGATTCCCCACTCCTCCACTTGCAGCTGCTGGATGATCTTGGGCAAGCCATACATAGTGCAATGTATCAGCATGAGCACTTTGGAGAGTTTTGTTTTATTGTAACTGAATTTAAAACTGTTTTTATGTGAATGAATGGTCATTTACAGACCAATTATGTAAGGAGCCCTGAGCCCGTTTGTGGGGAGGGCGGGGTATAAATCAATCAATCAATCAATCAATCAAATAAATAAATAATAGTTCTGTCAGAGCTGTTCTTGAAAAAGAGCAGTTTCTATCAGAGCTCTCTCAGTCCCACCTACCTCACAGGGTGCCTGTTGTGGGGAGCGGAAGGGAAAGGAGTTTGTAAGCCACTCTGCGACTCTGAGTGAAGGGCAAGGGTATAAATAAGAACATAAGAACATCAAAGAAGCCAATGTCGGATCAGGCCAATGGCCCATCTAGTCCAACACTCTGTCACACAGTGGCCAAAAATACCAGGTGCCATCAGGAGGTCCAGCAGTGGGGCCAGAAATCCAATTTCTCCTTCTCCTTCTCCTTCTTCTTCTTCTTCTTCTTCTTCTTCTTCTCCTTCTTCTTCTCCTTCTTCTTCTCTTTCTCCTTCTCCTCCTTCTCCTCCTCCTCCTCCTCCTCCTCTTCTCCCTTCTCCCTTCTCCTCTTGTATCCCAAGATATGGTAAACACCAACTTGGGAATGGGGTGATACCTCTTCTAAAGGAGCAGGAGGAGAATGGGGTGGCGGCTTTTGTCTCCATGACCTTCTTGTAGACCAGGGATTCCCAACCTTTTTGAGCCCACAGGCTCCTTTGGAATTCTGACACAGGGTGGCCACAGGCAGCCACGGCAGGAGGCACCATCAGCTGCAGAACGGCCACTGCAGGAGGTGGAGCGAACCACAAAATGTCAGGGAGTGAGGCTATGCATCACTCTCGTAGTAACTCCTCAACCTTTCTGCGTGACGGGACACCTTTTAAATGAACATCCCTATTTAAAATGTTGTCTTGAATATATACGCAGCTGACCTTCAGCTCCTCAGTGAAGATCCTTGTGCTGCAATGGCAGATGCCCCCAAGGCAACTTAATCTGTTCAGTCAATCACATTTCCAATGGTGGATCAGTAATCCTTAAAAATTATTTTTGATGGAATCTGACTCTATGGAAAAATTAAAGGCACAGGTTACCCTACTGGTCTTTGCCCGAGTCTTGATTTGAAACAATTCCTGGCAGCTTCTTAGCTGAGCATGAACTACTGCATCATCAATAAAGTTCTGTGGATGCCCCCTGTGTTTAAACTGTACTATTCATTTAGAACACTCAGCATCAAAATAGGGATCCCTGTTGTAGACCTTCCAGTGAGTCTGTACAGCCACTGTAGGACCCAAGAGACTGGCCTCTCCTTAGGTTCTTAAGATGCCACCCAATACACTGGATTTTAAAATAAATACTTGGAACACCTTTTCATTGAATGTAATTTTTAAAACTATTTTCAGGTAAGCATTACATATCCCTCCTATGTGTTTATTTATTGGGAAAATTTACATTGGGCTTTTGTGTTCTGCATATGGCCTGTAAGTTATCCGATAACAAGACATTTTAAAGTGGATCTTTAAATATCCGAAATAGCTAAAACAGCTTGCCATTATAAATTTGAGAAATGGCTAACTCAATTTTTTTTTAAAGAGCCAATTTGGTGTAGTGGTTAAGTGTGTGGACTCTGATCTGGGAGAACTGGGTTTGATTCCCCACTCCTCCACTTGCACCTGCTGGATGACCTTGGGCAAGCCATAGTTCTATCAGAGCTGTTCTTGAAAAAAAGAGCAGTTTCTGTCAGAGCTCTCTCAACCCCACCTACCTCACAGGGTGTCTGTTGTGGGGAGGGGAAGGGAAAGGAGTTTGTAAGCCACTCTAAGACTTCTCTGAGTAGTGATATCCAGTTATACTCTGGGTATAAATCCAATCTCTTCTTCCTCTTCTAACATTTAAAAAAACTAAGATCATGGCATCTGGCCCCATCACTCCTTGGCAAATAGAAGGGGAAGTCGTAGAAGTAGTGACAGACTTCAAGTTCCTAGGATCCCAGATTGCTGCAGATGGTGACTACAGCCGTGAAATTAAAAGACGCCTGCTCCTTGGAAGGAAAGCGATGGCAAACCTAAACAGCATAATAAAAAGCAGAGACATCACCGTGCCAACAAAAGTCCGCATGGTCAAAGCAATGGTATTCCCCATAGTAATGTATGGCTGCGAGTTTTGGACTATAAGGAAGGCCGAGCACCGAAGAATAGATTCTTTTGAACTATGGTGCTGGAGAAGACTCTTGAGAGTCCCTTGGACTGCAAGGAGATCAAATCAGTCAATCCTAAAAGAAATCAACCCCGATTGTTCCCTGGAAGGCCAGATCCTGAAGCTGAAACTCAAATACTTTGGCCACCAAATGAGAAGGGAGCACTCACTGGAGAAGACCCTGATGCTGGGAAAGATTGACGGTCAAAGAAGAAGGGGACGGCAAAGGATGAGGTGGTTAGACAGTGTCATCGATGCAATGAACATGAAATTGAGCAAACTTCAGTGGACAGCGGAAGACAGGAGGGCCTGGCGTAATCTGGTCCATGGGGTCGCGAAGAGTCGGACTCGACTGTGCGACTGAACAACAACAACAACAACACACCACTGTTTGCCTGAAAACTCTTTCCCTGTCTCTTCTGCTTCTCTCTCTTAACTCAAACTATGAGTAGTCTTAAGGTAAGGAAGGTATTTGTTTTTAACAGTTTGATTCATTCAGCTACGGTTATAAAGTATGTACAATACCCAAGAGCCATATGGTATCCATCATTCATTTGGATCTTTAGGGTTTTTTTAATTTACTGCCCTCTTGTTCATTTTCAGCATTATTTCATAGGTGAACCACAGTCAAAATCATTTCTCAATGCACCTCATAAACCATGTTGAACAATGGTTTATTTCTGAATGAAGAACAGGTCCCCTAAGGAATGAACAAAATCTTGGTCAAGAGTAGAGGGGAAAAAATAAGATGTATTGAACTTTTATTCAATAATAATGATTACAACCATGCCAAACACTAGATTTGTGTTTTTTTGCTCTCACTACATGTGAATATATCAGAGAACAAATGTTGACATTAAGGGCAAGTCCAGCCATGGATGTTAATTGCTTGACTAAAACATCAAGGGAGCATTTATGTATTTAATTAGTTAGTTAGTTAGTTCTCTTATACACAACCTTTCTCCTCCATGGGGACAAAAAAAGGCTTACATCATTCTCTTCTTCTCCATTCTATCCTCACAACAGCCCTGTGAGGTAGGCTAGCCTGAAAGGGGGTGACTGGCCCAAACTCACCAAGTGATCTCCCATGGCAGAGTAGAGATTTGAACCTGGGTCTCCTAGATTATAGCCCAACACTCTAAACACTACACCATGCTAGCTCTCATGAATGAGACACTGTTGATCAGATATCACTGACAAAACCATCCTATTGCCTCAAATAGAAAATAATAATTTTGCCATAGAGTCAGGTCACACATTCAGTTGAACTATTCTGTGTATATAGAACATAAGAACATAAGAGAAGCCAATGTTGAATCAGGCCAATGGCCCATCTAGTCCAACACTCTGTCACACAGCGGCCAAAATATACCAGGTGCCATCAGGAGGTCCAGCAGTGGGGCCAGGGCACCAGAAGCCCACCCACTGCTGCCCCCTCCAGCACCAAGAATAGAGTGCATCACCTGCCCCAGACTGAGAGTTCCCATCTATACCCTGTGGCTAATAGCCACTGATGGACTTCTGCTCCATATGTTTATCTAATTCCCTCTTGAAACTGTCCATGCTTGCAGCTGCCACGACCTCCTGTGGCAGTGAATTCCATACATTAATCACTCTTTGGGTGAAGAAGTATTTCCTTTTATCTGTTCTAACCCGACTGCTCAGCAATTTCATAGAGTGCCCACGAGTTCTTGTATTGTGAGAAAGGGAGAAAAGTACTTCTTTCTCAACCTGCTCAATCCCATTCATAATCTTATAAACCTCGATCATGTCACCCCTCAGCCGTCGTTTCTCCAAGCTAAAGAGCCCCAAGCATTTTAACCTTTCTTCATAGGGAAGGTGTTCCAACCCTTTTATCATTCTAGTTGCCCTTCTCTGCACTTTTTCCAATGCTATAATATCCTTTTTGAGATGTGGTGACCAGAACTCACCCAGATGACAACTGCTGCCTTCAAATTAACTTAACTTCAATCCTAAAAACAGTTACAAATAGGGATGAGCACAAACTGGCTGACGAACTACAGTTCACCACAAATTTTGGCCTGTTTGGAATTTGTGAATGGAAATTCATGAAATGAAGACTGGGATGAACTACCACAAATTTTGGCATAATTCATGGTGCCTCGAGATGGTTCATGAAGAGCAGAAAGCAGGGGATATTCACACACACACCCCTTTTGGCTGGCTGCAGCTCCCCTGGAAGGCACTTCATCCCCATATTTAACCCTCTGTTTTTGCTCCCTCCTGCTAAAAAAAAGTGGGGGGCAAAGCCAGAGGGTTAAATGGCTGAGAGCCATTTAAATCCTCCCAATCTTCTCCCTGCCACATTGAGGGGGGGAGAAGCAGAACTGGAAGGTTCAATGGAGCCATTTAACTCTACAGTTTTGCTCCCTACCGCAACTGAAGGGTTTTTAAATGGCTTGGAGCCATTTCAACTCCTGCTTTCTGCTTCCCGCCATTTTCATGGGGAGCAGAAAGCAGGGGTTTAAACTTTAAATTACTCACAAACCTATACTAATGTGTTCAATTTGTGAACCGGCATATGCATTTGTGAACCACGAACCATGAACCGAACTGCAAAAATGTAGTTTGTGCCCATCCCTAGTTACAACCTTCTACAACCATTGACCTCAACCGACTTAAAAGGGTGTAACTTTGCATAGGATGGTAGTGCTAAAGTCCTGCTGAGCCTCAGGATGGCAGAGTAAGGCTGATATCTGACATGACAGTTTCAAGCTTATGATTGTGACTTCCAGAATGTAAGTCAGAACCAATGATAGTTCAACCAGCAAAGGCAAGATTCCAGTGTTCTGCGTTCTCTTTGCAAACATATATAGGATCTTATTAGTCTCTGACTAAATAGCACAACAGATTGTGGTGTGGAAGACCTCAGCCGACCTAATAAAATGTCTCCCCCTATTATTCTATCGGGGAGGCAACATTCGACACAGGAAAAGGCTTCCCAGTAGTTTTCCAACTCCAATAATTTTACCGGATAATTATTGGAAAAAATTGAACTTGGGTTGAGAAGATTCTTTTCAGTTACCTGCCTGCATTTTGTTTTTGTTCTCTGTGAAACATGAGCGGGGAGCAAGAGACAGATCTCCCAGCCAGTTTGATCTGAGGGAGAGATTAGGAGAGCTGCCCATGGCCAATCACCAATTTCCTTCCTACTGTTCCTTTTACATGAATCCAAAGCCATCTTACATGAAATTACCTTATACTGAGTCAGACTCTCAAGAACATAGGAAGAGCCCTGCTGGATCAGACCAGTGGACCATCTAGTTCAGCATCCTGTCTCACACAGTGGCGAACCAGTTCCTCCAGGGGGCCAACAAACAACAGGGCATCGAGGCCAAGGCCTTCCCTCATGTTGCCTTCTGGCACTGGGATTCAGAGGCTGACTGTCTTTGAATGTAGAGGTTCCCATTAGTCACCACGGCTGGCCGCCACAGGACTCAACAGGGATATTGGTTTCTTATTTCATTACATAGGCTGAACTCATTCAGTCCTCATATATGTATTCTCAACAAGAAGGGCTATACGGGCTCTGTATTTTAGTGTATTTCTTTTTCAGGATAATATATTAGAATAGGGAATGTAATGCCAGGGATACTGGAATGTCTTGCTGACACCCAGGGCTCTTTTTGTAGAAAAAGCCCAGCAGGAACTCATTAGCATAATAGGCCACACCCAATGGCAGAAAATCATTAGTATATTAGGCCACACCCCTGACAGCACCACTCATTAGCCTATTAGGCCACACACCCCATGTTACCAGAAGTGTGGTCATCCAGCCACACCCACCTTTTGCTTCTTATTCTGTTTACCTTGCTTGTTGTCAAAACCCAGGGGTTTTTTTGGAGCAGGAACTCCTTTGTATGTTAGGCCACATAACCCTGATGTAGCCAGTCCTAATGAGTTCCTGCTGTTGGGTGTGGCCTGTTATGCTAATGAGTTCCTGCTGGGTGTGGCCAACTTGGGAGCCAGCCGTAACTCTGTTCCTGTGCGTTCCCGCCCAGAAATAGCCCTGCTGACACCTTAAAGAAGAAGAAAATGCTGTTGGTTGCCTCCATGCCTGAGAGCATAGCAGTTTCCTTCCCACATTTAGAAAGGATACCGTACACAGTTATCTCCTGCTTTGATATATTTATTGCCTCACTGCTTTGGCCCCATTAATTAAATCAAAACAACTGTTGACATTATAGCCTTAGCTTGTTTTTTTTTTTTAGTTTTGTCTTTGCATCTCTTAAAACACCTTCATCATCTTACATGCGAATTTGCTCTTCAGCCTGTCTACAAGTTTGAACGGTTACCTTCCATTCCAACATATTTGAAAAGGTATGCCACTGGACTCAAAATCTGTTCTACTGCTCCGGACCAACAGGGCTGCCCACCTGGATTTACATAGAAGCAGGGCTCTTTTTGTAGCAGGAACTCCTTTGCATATTAGGCGACACACCCCTAATGTAGCCAATCCTCTAAGAGCTTACAGTAGCCCCTGCAAGAAGAGCTCTGTAAGCTCTTGGAGGATTGGCTACATTAGGGGTGTGTCGCTTAACATGCAAAGGAGTTCCTGCTACAAAAAGAGCCCTGCATAGAAGTGTCTTGTGTGCTTTTCCACAAGCCCATCCTAAGATGCACCACTGAAAAGCTGTCTGCTAAAAATAGGAGGCCCGGCCTGGATAGCCCAGGCTAACCAGATCTCATCGGATCCCGGAATGCAAGCAGGGTCGGCTCTGGTTAGTGTTTGTGTAACCCATGCAGTTTTGCAGCTGCTAACGGCATACAGGGATCCGGCAGGCCTGCTTTTGCCAATAGGTGGTGTGGCAGTGAACTCCCTTTCCCCCCTCCTATACTGAGTTAATGAGCATGCTCAGTGCTTGTAGCCTTCCCTAAAGGAGGCTGGGTGTTCCCAGCAGCCAGCAAGTTCAGCCTGGCCTAGGAAGAGGCGACTTCATCAGAAGGGTGGGGAGAGGCCTGTATAGACTTTGCTGTGTGAAGGCCTGCCTTGAATTATTGCAGGCAAATGCTGTTATCTAATTAGAGATCCTTTCAAACAAAGGTGAGGTTACTTCTAGGGAAGTTATTAAACGTTGGTTTGGGACTATTAAGATTCTTAATAGTAATTTCATATGATTGTGAAAATATGTCATTTCATAGTTATTGATCCTTTTAAAACTGTTGCAATGCATCTTCCTCAGTATTCTGCGGAAAAAGGCAAAAGTCGGATCTACATGGATCCTCACAAATTCATATGATTTTTACACTGAAATGAAATAAACCTGTTAAGTATGAGACTCAACAATGATTTCAGCTTCAAAAGTGATTTCAGCTTTATTTGAACAGCAAACTGTAAGTCAGGAACACACAACAAACAAGTGGAGCACAGCTCCCTTTTTAAGCTCTCCCGGGCTGTCAAAGCCACACCCACAGTTAGCTAAAGGCCAATCACAACACAGAGATAAAGGCCAATCATAACACAGGGATAAAGGCCAATCAGGACCGTTCCCTCTTTGCAACATTCTCACACAGTGATTGGATATTTACAATGGTTTCGCCGAAACCAGCCAATGATAATGTGACAGCTGAAGAGCCACATTCAAACTCAAGCTTAACATGGAAATGTATAGCAAGGATTTATATCCCAATACATAACAAAACCCATCATCATATTGTAGATCATGTGTTAGTCTATAGGGGGCACCACAAAAATCATGCATCCACGGATTCGTGGCAGACCCGTATTCTGTTTGTTAATGCAACCGAGCTGTTCAGCCTGGCCCAGGAAGAGGCAACATCATCAGAAGGGTGGGGAAAGGCCTGTATAGACTTTGCTATGTTAAGGCCTGCCTTGAATTATTGCAGGCAAATCTTGGATTCAGCTGAGAAGAGCTTCAGCCTCCCAAGTACAGCCTGGAAACTTCATATGCTGTTCCAGTATCTGTGAGCTTATGATATATGGACCTACAATATATCTATTTGCATAGTATTTTTTTGTTGTTCTGTGCGTCCTTGTGGATGCTGAAGATATCTGTAACCAGTAATATCTTGAAGATTCATTGCTATGAAGTAATAGCAACCAACCAGGAATGAATGAGGATTTATATGAAAACCTCCATGCTTTGCTTATATAAAGAGTTTATTTTAAATGTTAAAGTGCATTGGTTGTATTGCCTCTCTTATGTCTGTGTTTAAGTATACGTGTAGTTGCAGCAGTTACACATTCGTAATAACCATAGGTGGGAGTTCCACTTTCAAAACCGACTGAACCTGCCCACTCTACCTGCAGATATTAGGACCTTAGTGGGTTACATTTGGATGGGAGACTTCCAAGGAATATCAGGGTCGTGACGCAGAGGCAGGCAATGGAAATCCACCTCTGAACATCTCTTGCCTTGAAGTCCCTACAGGTTTGTCATAAGTCGGCTACGACTTGATGCCAAAAAAAACCCCCAGTAGGTTGTGTTAAGCTGTGGAAAATGTAGATTAAGTAAATAATGAAACCCCTGAGTAGAATCGCTAGAAGTTCCTCTTATCTTCTAGTCATCCACAGAGGGCCACAATGGCCAACACGTTTGGCTTAATTTCGTTCATGTTCTCCAGATTGCTTCCTCAATTACACTGCCTCATGGACTTTGCTGTCTACAGTGGACATACGCACTCCTTACTCCCAAGCCATGGAAACACAGGGCATGCTTCTTGTATGAACGCTTCCTTGTAGTACATTCTCATTGAATGCAGTGCTCTAATTCTAATGCATCAACTGCCATTAACCACAGCAATGATGATTGCTTGAAGGGCCACCAATTGCCACACAAGTTACAAAAGGGGCTGCGGCTTAGTGGTTAGTCCTTTGCGTGCACTTTGCAAGCAGAAAGTCTCGGGTTCTATCCGTGGTGACTCCCGTTAAATGGTAGCAAGAGGAGTAGAAGATCTTTTTTCTGCTGGAGCGTGGCTGCAAGTCAGAGCACGCAATACTCTGTTGGCAGAGTCGTTAACACAGCAACAGTGCACAACCTAATTAAAGAGTAGATAAAGGTTTATTTAGGAACTAACGTACCTGATAGGAGAGAGGAGAGACAGAGATTGGTTCCTAACGAAATCTCTAGCTGGGAGACAGAGGAGGCTGAATATAGAATTTTTGAGAAGGAGAAAATCTGGAGACAGATTTAACCGGATATCCCAATATGTCTTTCCTGGGTAAAGAGTGCCTTAAAGGAAAGATTTCCACTAGGATTGCCATTTCCCATTTGGGGGTGGGGGATTGCCTGGTTTTACGGGCTCCTGCCCACCACCAGCCAGCTGGCCAGGAGGAGGAAATCCCCCCCCACAGCAATGCCACAGGATATGCCTACATCACCCAGAAGTGCAATGGGCATGCTGGGGATGACGCTCTAGTTTTTAGACAAAACTCTGTGGTTTGAGGGTGATTTTAGCATAGTTTTGCCCCAAAACTAGACCGTTGCCCCCGACATGTCCACATCACATGACAGCACTTCCAATGACATTGGCACATCAGGGTGACACTTCCGGCTCCTGGAACATCTCCCCACTGGCATCTCTAATGGACATAAGAACATAAGAGAAGCCAATGTTGGATCACGCCAATGGCCCGTCCAGTCCAACACTCTGTCACACAGTGGCCAAAAACACCAGGTGCCATCAGGAGGTCCAGTAATGGGGCCAGGACACTAGGAGCCCTCCCACTGTTGACCCTCCCAAGCACCAAGAATACAGAGCATCTCTTGCCCCAGAGTCCCTATCTATACCTTGTGGCTAATAGCCATTGATGGACCTCTGCTCCATATGCTTATCTAATTCCCTCTTGAAGCCGTCCATACTTGTAGCTGCCACCACCTCCTGTGGCAGTGAATTCCATGTGTTAATCACTCTTTGGGAGAAGAAGTATTTTTATCTGTTCTAATCCGACCCGTCAGCAATTTCATTGAGTGCCCTGGCAAGTCAACCCTAATTTCCACCCAGGAATACATTGAGGAACTTTGATTATATAACCCCCACTGTTCCATACACTTGTTCCTTCAGAAGATTCTTTCTGAGCAAGCTTCAAAACACCACTCAAGACAGGCTTAAAATTGTCCACAATGTCCACGAAGGACTGCTGGGCCAGACCATTCCTTAGGGAGGATGTGGTAATTATCTGGAGTGAAACACAGCAGATAAGAAGATATTGAAAGAGCTGGGCTTATCGAATTTCAGTTGCAACCAGGCCTGGGCAATGAAATAGACTCTCAATAAAGTTTTCACTCAAGGCAAGATTTAATCGGGAACACAAGTAAAAAAATCTAAATGGGTAAGATGTGCGGTTTCAGTGTAGGTTCTACAGGGTAGTAGATCGATACAGTAGAAAGACTGAAGACAAGAGACATGCCAAAGGGAACTTTTCCTGTTTTGTGGTAGTGTGAAAAGATGGCTACCATCTTTGGTAGGGTTGCCAGCTCTGAGCTGGGAAATACCTGGAGATGTGGGGGGGTGGAGTGGCAGGGTTTGATGAAGGGAGCCAGTTTGGTGTAGTGGTTAAGTGCACGGATTCTAATCTGGGAGAACCGGGTTTGATTCCCCGCTCCTCCACTTGCACCTGCTGGATGACCTTGGGCAAGCCATAGTTCTGTCAGAGCTGTTCTTGAAAAAGAGCAGTTTCTGTCAGAGCTCTCTCAACCCCACCTACCTCACAGAGTGCCTGTTGTGGGAAAGGGAAGGGAGAGGAGTTTGTAAGACATTCTGAGACTCCCTTGGGTAGTGAAGGACAGGGTATAAATCCAATCTCTTCTTCTTCTTCTTCTTCTTCTTCTTCTTTAGCCATAGAGGAAGGGAAGGACCTCAGCCCTTCAAAGCAGCCATTTCCTCCATGGGAACTGATCTTAGTTGTCTGGAAATCAATTGTAATACCATCGCAGCCACTTGACATTAAAGTGCAGCCCCCTTAGATGTTTGAAATAGAGAACTGTAAGCTGTTTAGGCCTTTTAAATGAATGTTAATCCAACATCTACAGTGCAATGTGGCTGTGAAGAAAGCTAATGCAATTTTAGGATGCATTAACAGAAGCATTGTGTCCAGATCATGGGAGGTGATAGTTCCACTCTATTTTGCTACGGTCAGGCCTCACCTGGAGTACTGTGTCCAGTTTTGGGCACCACATTTTAGGAAGGATGTTGAAAAGCCCGAGCGTGTCCAGAAGAGGGCAACCAGGCTGGTGAGAGGGTTGGAATCCAAGTCTTACGTGGAAAGGCTGAAAGAGTTGGGTATGCTTAGCCTGGGAAAGAGAAGACTTAGATGGGACATGATTGCAGTCTTCAGATATCCCAAGGGCTGTCATGTAGAAGCTGGAGCAGATCTATTCTCTCTTGCTCCAGATTGCAAGACTAGATCTAATGGGTGGAAATTACAAGGGAGTCGTTACTGGCTAAATATCAGGAGAAACTTTCTAACTGTAAGAGTGGTTGAGCAGTGGAACAGACTGCCTCGGGAGGTGGTGGATGCTCCTTTGCCGGACGTTTTCAAGCTGAGGCTGGACAACCATCTTTCAGGTATGTTGTAGGGCTATCTTTTAGCTTCGCTCCTGCAAAATGCAGAGGGTTGGACTAGATGACCTGCAAAGGTCCCTTCCAACTCTAACATTCTATGGTTCTGTGATTTACAAACTGTCTGCAGTTTCGACCTTGAGAGCAACCTCATGAAGGCTTGGTGTATCCTCCCTAGCAGTTACAGCTGCAAACAATAAGTAATCATTTGGCCTTAATTGGCTAGCTGGTTGCCTAATAGGGTGGGGAGGCTGAAAAATGGCAACTCCCTCCCAGTCAACAGTCCTCATTTTCTCTTGACTACTGATTTTGTTGTTGTTGTTGTTTTTAAGAATCCTCTGTCTTTTCCTCTCAGAACGTTGTTTTGCAGCACGGCTTGGATTTGAACTTTGTGAACTAATTGGAATGCTTCGTTTGGTCAGAACACCAGTTAGATAGTTAAAGGGTAGGAGTTTCACAGTTGTTTATGCGGCCTGTTTTTGTTGCAACCAAAGGTATTCCTTTTGCATTCTGTTTTAGCTCGTCTCTAATAAATGTTGCTATCTTTTCTAAGGCTGGAGTACAGACAGCATTACTTGTGTGTGCCTTTTTTCTTTCCCCCGGAAACGAAACCAAGACTGGAGAGACAAACCTCCAGGAGAGGAGAGAGCCTTAGTAATTAAGGCAAACTGTCCCCTGCTAGCTTCTGAAATCTGGAGTGGCTGCGGTTTCAGTACACAGACCCAGGGTGTGGGGGCTGTGGGTTCATACAGATGGGCAGCCATGTTGATTTGCAGTAGAACATAAGATTTGATTCCAGTAGCTCCTTAGAGACCAACAGGATTTCCAGGGCATAAGCTCTCTAAAGTCAAAACTCCCTCTGTCAGATACTTTCAACATAATTATTGCTATTATTGTGGCTATAGAGACTTTCCAATGACAGTGAGTTAACAAGCTCACAATCAGCTCTTGATTTGAGGCAGATACAAAATCTTTAATGGGAGGAGGAGGAGATTGGATTTATACCCTGCCCTTCACTCAGAGTCTCAGAGTGGCTTACAAACTCCTTTCCCTTCCCTCCCCACAACAGACACCCTGTGAGGTAGGTGAAGCTAAGAGAGCTCTTTCCAGAACTGCACCTGAGAGAACAGCTCTGACAGAACTATGGCTTGCCCAAGGTCATCCAGCAGGTGCAAGTGGAGGAGTGGGGAATCAAACCCGGTTCTCCCAAATTAGAGTCCACACATTTAGCCACTACACCAAACTGGCCACCTGATCAAATAAAGCAGCCACATGATCAAATGGTAAACCACGGCCTGCTAATTCTAAGACTATTGGTCTAATCTGACTAACAACAGCTCTCCAGAGACTTGGGCAAAGAGAGGTCTTTCCTTACACCTGCTACCCTAAATGCTTTAGTTGGAGATGTTGGAGATTGAACTCTGGACCTTCTGGAAGCAGGGAGGCAGCCGTGCCTTTTATTCCAAGTGCAGCAACCATGGTTTCTTCGCAGATGCAGAGCGATCTGCTCCAAGCGCTTCGCGCTGGCTCTTCCCTTTTGCCCCATTGGTACGTGTCAATTTCACACAAGCTGCTGCACTACCGCATTTTGCCTCCCAGCTTCATGCGATTTTCCCTGTGTCTACTCAATCCTCAAAAAACAGGATTGAATAGATGCGGGGAAAATCATGCGAAGCTGCGGAGCAAAATGTGGCCCTGCAGCATTTTGTGTGAAATTGACAGGTACCATCAGTGCAAAAGGGAAGAGCGAGAGCAGAGCAGCGCTTGTGGGAAATCGGCCAGAGTACCCATAGTACAAGATACTACTTAAATGCTGCTGGGAGTGAGTGACTCAGCATGCCTGGACATTGGGGGCGCTACATCATTCTAAATGTGTAT